>PVKE010018403.1:0-29584 GCA_004027555.1 Craseonycteris thonglongyai | reverse complement strand
CAACACATTTATGATTCCTGTTATCAAATTGTATCCTACAATAAAATAATACTTAAATAAAGCAACATAATATACTATTTGGATTTAGGCTCCACTATATCTCAAAATGACATAAAAACAAGCTAGTCTTCCTAAGATTACACAGTCACAAGAATAACGATTAAAATTAAAAAAATTAGAAATAGAAATCTGACTTTGCTATCTAAGCTCATGGCTAGTCTCTTTTTTAAATTTTTAACTCTTAAAGGAAGTGTTTTATTTATAATTGTG
Source organism: Craseonycteris thonglongyai (assembly GCA_004027555.1). Classification (NCBI taxonomy): domain Eukaryota; kingdom Metazoa; phylum Chordata; class Mammalia; order Chiroptera; family Craseonycteridae; genus Craseonycteris; species Craseonycteris thonglongyai. Next base: position 29,314 of record PVKE010018403.1, on the reverse strand, counting down.
ATTTTTATAAGTTCATAATTGAGTTTATTTTAAAGAATATGAAGTAAGTAATTGCTATATTACTTACTATTCATCAGAGGTGAAAACTCTCTATTCAACAATAACCAACATGTTGTAAATCTCAAATTGTACTTAGAGAAATATTGCTTATGTGTACCATATTTATCATGACTTAACTACAGAGTACATATGCTGATGGTTTCATTTTTAATCACATATATTCATAGATTCCTACTATATGATTGCATTTGACAGTATAATATGACCATATTCAAGATGATTTCACTTGAATCTATTCATAGTTTATATAAATGCTCAATGAATAAACTATAATTTTTATATCAATTTTATGTTCTCAAATCATCATTGATTATTCTGGTCAGTTGTTGAAATATCAATTTCCACATTCTGGAGTTCTTAGTAATAACAGTAGATATTTGGTGGCCATCCACAGTATACCATTACACATATTATCTTATTTAAGCCACATCATAAACCTGTAGTGTAGTTAATAAATACTATTTCTCATTAATAAGTGAAAAATGTAAGAGTCAGGAAGGTTAAATAATCTATTCAAGATATCTTAACTAATAAATGACCAAGACTGAAATTAAGTATTGTGTAATAAAATCCAGTACAATTTTAATTTATATTTATTATCATCCTAAATAAAAAGATTTTAAGTATAGATTGGGATACACATAAGATGCAGCCTTTAAGGAAACTGATAGATTGTCATTAATTTTATTTCCAGAGTTATTTAATTAACTAACTCCAGAATTATTTAATTCTAGAGAACAAAACATGATTATATTTCTCTCATGCTATTTCACAAATGACATGATTTCCATAACAAGAATATAGGAGCTTTGGCTAAAGTGAAATACTTTGGACTACATGTTAAATTTTATTCTGACAGTGAATATTATATCCACAGGACCCTCTCCTTTAAAGTCTTTAAATAAAGGGTGACACCCTAGTGAATATGAAAGATTTGTGTTCTGTATTTGATGATAGAAAATTACTTATGCTATTTACTATTATAAATATAGGCCTCTCTATGGGACTAAAACATGAATGTGCAAATACAGAATTTGATTGACTGCAAGGAATAGTTTCTGATGATTTCATAATCTATTTGAATATAGTAGTATGTTTATAAGCATCATTTCCCTTTTATGTAGAATGAAAGAGAAGCAAAGTCAGATGGAAAATTACCTGCTAATCCATCCATTGGATCCCAGTTATATTATCTACTCATAATAATCAGCTGAAATGGGCATTTGGGAATTTCTTACCCTGACCCAGATAGTCTTTTGATTAAAATCACGTGGTTATTCGTTTTTATTTTCCAGATGGAAAACAATAAAGACCACAGGAAGGTTTATGTGAAAACTGGTTTACCCGGTCTTTGGGCAGTGGTTTTTTTAACTTCTGAAATCTTAGATACACTACTATTCTAGACTAACTCATTCTTTATGCATTAACCTAATGTGTATGCTTTTATTTCTTTGAAAATTTTAAATATTTTATTAAAAAATGTACTAGAAATAACACAAGAATTAAAGAGAAAATATAATTTATTCTTTTACAGGTACCGTAATTTCTTTCTCAAATTATCAGTGGAAGGCACTTAGGTCAGTAAAGAAATTTCTCTTAAGTTCTTTTTTTTTCTCTAAGAAACCTAAATTGGAACATGTGAAACATGGTTTAATAGAACTTTATTTCACTGTGTAGAACATCTCAATAACATTATCAAAGCCATTACAAACATTCCATTGCTCAACGTAGTTTCAAAAAATAAATAACATCACTACAGTCATGTCAATGATCAGATAATGTCATATAATATTAGACACATAAAGAATGCCAACTTCTATGAAACTAAGTTTTTAAAATGCTCAATGAATTGTCTAACATTCTATCACAAAATTATGTAAAGATCTCTGGAACTCAGTTATCTACAAATTGGTTTATTGAGTACTTTGTATGACCGTATGACCATATATTTCCCATGGTGTTCTGATGCTCAGCCAACTGTGACATATTTCATTAAATATGCTATATATACAAATATATATCTCAAAGCTAAAAAAAGTCCTTGATTCATGAACTATAATACCGTTTTGTGTTCTTTAGGTACTAATTAAAGAAACCAACTGTATCTGCCTGATTTAGGCAAAAAAAACAACCACCCAAAACAAAACAAAAATGTATTTTAAAGATGAGTGGTAGCTCAAAGGAGCAAAGACACAGCTACAGAGAGAAATGGTAGCCCTGGGCATGCTTACAGTCTACAGACTACAGTCTCCTTTAGGCCCCTCCCCAGGGATGACTCAGCTGCATAGGTGATTCTTTCCTGTATCCTTCCATTTAAGGGCTTGTCTAGAACAGGGTGAGTGTCTTGCTCAGAAGCCTCCCCAAACTAACCCAGAATAAAACAAAATAATTTCCCCTCAAGAAAATTGAGGGTACTTGCCAAAAAAGAAGAAAGTGGGCACTAGCTATTAAAGTAAAACCTTATATCTTGTTAAAGATCAATTTAAATGTCATTTTTTTCAAGAAGTCATTTTCTGATTCCCCTGAACCATTCTCACAAATCTACTTTCATTAAACAAGCATGTGTCATGTATTTAAGAAAATGGGATATACTAGAGATTTAGAGACCTAGTCCTTGCCCTCAGGAAGCATAATTTCTAGCAGAAAAAGATATTTTCAAGCTATTATTTTTGTGCCTGTCTTAGGATCCTGTTGCCATCCATTCTTAGTTATAGTTCTTTCTTGATCAAGAAATTTTTAAGCTCCTTAGTGATCTTGGTAGAATAGCTGATGTGTTTGCATCTTGCATAACATTTAGCACATTATGTATTACAGAGTACACACTGGAAAACATTTCAACATTGGTCTTATGTGCATAATCTCATAACTTGATCTCCCGCTTATCTTGTCTTTGATGGTTCTGCTGCATGTACAATGAACTATTAATACAAATTCTCAGAATGTTCTTCAAGCATTTCATAAACTTCCCTTAAGATACCTCAGTGTAATTTTCACTATATCATTGATTTGGTCTACATTCTAATCCCACCCTAAAGCCAGATTTAAATTCATCTTTTACTATGATATTCTTATATTCAATCATTATTTATATCTCTATTATTGCTGACAAACTTTGTGACTTACACTGGAACTATTTGTATAAGTTTCTGTGATACACAATAGACAGTGAACTCCTAGAGAGGAGACATTATTCAGTTAAGGTTCTCTTTGATAGCTAATGGGACACTACCCACAAAGTAAGAATGCAATTATGATTAACTAAATAAAGAAAATACACTTTTGTTAATTCTCTAATATGTATTTTTTTTTCTATGTACCCTGTACTAGACCTGTAGAAAAGAGTTATATGCAGTAAACGTCTTACCCTTAAGGATATAAGAGCATAAAGTAATTGGAATAAACAGTTAAGATGAAAACATAGAGATGCAATAGAGACGCTAATAAGAGAATGGTCAATTTTACTTAGGCGGACAAAAAAAATCTTCCATAGAATAGATGAATTGAATCTCAAAGAATAAGTGGAGATATACTCCTTGCAGATTAGTAGGTATGTGGTTTTTAGGACAAAGGTGCAATAGCAGGATGAACAAAGATATGAAGCATAAAGGACATAAAATATACAATTTAAGAAACAAAATTGTAAGATATAAGAGAGCTGATCTGGAATAAGATTACATTTTCTGTATCTATTGTCTATCAAATTTGATTGTGTGTTTATTTATTTATTCATTTATTTATTTTAGGTTATCTGAGGTTATTGAAAGGTTTTAAGATGAAAAATTATGTGACTGAATATATATATTAAGAAGCTCGTTCTAACATCCTAATATTAACTTAATCCAATGTGGAAACTAGTATGGCAAAAAGCCTGAACTAATTTTGGCAATAGTAATGTATTTTTAAAAAATAACTAAACATAAAATATGGTAATATGCTTAATAAATAGAACTAAAGTTGTAACTAATGGTGAGAACAAGCATGAGAGAGTCACTCAGATTGACATCATATTTTCATAGAAGAAAAAAAGGAATGAACAGCAGTTTCTTTGCTGAGGTTAAGGGTGTGGAGAAAGAAGCAAGTTTGAAAAGAAAACTATGAAAGAGTTGGAGAAAAGAGAAAAAGAAAAAGAAGGGTGCAAGAGCGTGAGACAGAAGATGAGCAAATGGAAGAACGGGGTGAAGAGAACCTCTGTGTTTTTCAAAATCTCAGTGTAGACAGAAAAACGTTAATCTACAAAAAGAAAAGAAATGGTGTGGAAAAAAAGGCGGGGGGGGAGGTAGGATGTTGAGGGGCTTGACATCAATACATCTAATGTTATTAAGAAAATCTATAATCAGTGGAACTAGAAACATTTAGTGAGCATTCAGAGAAATGTTCAGGAATAGGCAAAACTATGTAACAGTGGCAGGGGTCCTAGGACGATTATGGGGCATTGGATGGGAAGGAGGATAAGGAATCCTAGGGTAGTTGGACTCTATTTCTTGGGGTATTAGTGATTATAACACTTTATTGTGTGTGTGTGTGTGTGTGTGTGTGTGTGTGTGTCTAGTCAATTCTAAAAATGTTTAAAGATTTAAATGAAATAGATAGTGCCTCTAAAATTAAGATAAAGAAAATGTGACTATCTTAGTTTACCTGGGTATTAAGTCAGATAGATGAAAGATTCAAATCCATGTCTGTCTGACTTCCATTCATGTGCTAATAACCACTATACATTTTGTTCTCTGGTCCAATTGTGTCCCATTGCTGCCCATGTGTGTGGTAAAATGGGCTTATTGTCCCTGACCTGCCATCTTATGTTGAAATCACCTACCTATTCTACAAACCAACAAATTGAATTATTTTCACATACAATTTTTACTTAAATAATTTTATAAATGTGGTTATAAATATTGTTTAAAGCTGTCCATTAAGGAATTCTGTGGATATTCATTATGGATTCGGTAAAATTCAAAGGTATTCATAAGTCTGAGGAGTGATCTTTAATCCATTGTTAACAATGATTGCTAAAAATTATACCACTTCTTGAAATAAAAATATACTCAGAGAATAAGGATTTTTTTCTTATAGGAACAGTTATTTTTATCTTTAAAAAATTCCTTTAAGTTATCATAGTCCTTCTTTTCCATTTAGTGTAATAGATTTTTTAAAAAGATTATGCATATTTTAATATGATTAATCTCATTTTATCTTTACAGAAGTATTGTGAGATAGATAGGCAGGGCAGATATTTGACATCTGTTTAATATATGAATAAATTGTGAGTTGCCAAATAATAAATTATGTTTTACTAGAGCATAGATCCTGGTGGCTTAAGTAGATATTTAAATGCAGAACAGCTTAACTGACCAGCCCAATATAAGCAGTTTTTCTTCTTGGCAGACAAATTTCTCATTGTAACCAAACATAATTTCATTATGGTGTAAACACTAAACATCATTCTCCTATGAGCTTTATTGGTGTTTGGCCACCAAGAAACTGATATCTGGGCTTTCCAGAATATATAGAGTTTTAAACCTATGAAGCTAAATACCATAATGTGGTAGAAAAATGCCACCATAGAAGGACCAGAACAATCGATGAGTGGCAGCTGCAGTGTACCTCTGTTTGATGCTTCATTTTAATAAGAAAATAATTTCTCCCACTGATTATAGCTTAAAATTCTGGTGTCAATTTAAGGTGAATTTATGTTTTATGTGGATTTAAATATACATTTTAAATGGTGTGATAAAAATTATTAGTGGATTTTTAGTCTATGTGAAGCTTATCTATCTTGTGGCCCACGGCTGCACACAGCCCGGGATTGACTAGAATGTGGCTCAGCACAAATTCACAAACTTTCCCAAAACATTACGAAATGTCTTTGTGATCCTCCTAGCTCATCAACCATCACCAGCATCATTTCCCTGCACATGGGGCCCAAGACAACAACCTCCTCTTCCAACACAGCCCAGGACAGTCAAAAGTATGGACACTCCTGGTCTATATGGAATACATAATGTAATGTAATTCTCTCAAATTAAAAATGTGTCAAGATTTGCATAATTTCTTAGCTTATGGACCAAATGAACTACAAAATGGGTGTACTCTACTGATATTGTGACATCATTTTAACAGATGAATGGTTATATTGATCACACTTTATTAAAATTAGTCTCAACTTATGAATTTAGAATAATTTTGGTTTTTGAGTAATGCAGACTTTACATTACATATAAACATCCTTTATAGAATTCTCAAATAAAATTTGTAAAGATATTCTTCAGACTGTGAAATGTAATTTAATATTTCTTCCAAGTTCTAAACTCTGTTGCTTCTCTAAGCAAAATTAAGTAAAATATTTTTAAAGCATATTGACTGGGTTTTATATCATTAGCAATAAAAAATAATGTCTTGAGTGAAAAGAATGTCTATTTTATTATGCACTATCCTTAAAGTATTATTTTAATAGTTTTCTTATTAACCATAAGTCAGCTAATGATCCAACATTCTATTTAATTTATATGTCATATATCTTATACACATGACATTACAATATCCTCACTGATTTTTGATTGGCTTTACTAAACTGATTGCATATTTTGCTCTCTGTAAAATATAGTGGAAATATAAATATGTTGTGATATTAAGCAGCTCATAAATATTTGTTGAATGAATAAATATGACCAAAATGTTTTTTAAAAGTCAAGAAGCTTGGGTATCAAGATTTTATCCCTTTAATTTTTCAAAATATTACATGATACTAAAATCATATGCACAATTTAGACTCATAGCCATTTTTAGAAACCATAATTTTTGATTTAAAAGACATCTGTAATCTTGCAAAAATGAACCTCCGCTTAATAGTGTGTTTACAAAGAAATTGTATTTGCTCTCCTTGCCTTTTTTTCTTAGACAAGAGGCTTGTGATAAGGATGGGAAAAAAGTAGAGAAATTCTATAAATGTAGTCTTGTAGTTGAAAGTATATTATCTGGGAGTGAGAGCAAACCACATTCTTATTGTAGTCTCCATGCAGCTAACTTACTATTGACATGTCAATGCAACCAACTAGCAATGTACCCTTGCATAAGTGAAATGATTCCTCTGTGTTTTCTTTCTTCATCTAGAGGAGATTCAGCTCGAAGAGTACTTCACCAACTTAGAATGACTGTTTTCCATAGTAGATTTCAAGTAAATATGGTATCAAATCTACGTTTTGTTTTGTGTTTTTTTTCCCTCCGTACAAAAAAAAGTATAAACTCTAAAGGGTTGTTAATAAGCCAGATTTTTTTTCTTGTACAATGTTCTTAGTGCAATACTGTGTGTATGTATGTATGTATGTGTATGTGTATGTCACACACATACACATACATACATATATATTAAATATATATATTAATGTTAAGAGATAATACTTCAGTAGGACGCATCTGTTGCTTTACTATGACTAGGTAGGTCTTGCTTTTTTTTTTTAAATGCTTACTATTCTTTAATAAATTTTTATTTATTTATTTATTTTTGAGAGAGAGAGAGAGAGAGAGAGAGAGAGAGACACACACACACACAGAGAGAGAACTGAACTGGGGTAGATCCCAGTTCAGCACATGGTTCTGCACAGGCCGGAGCCAGGATTCGATCCCCGGTCCCCGGTGCTTCAAAGTGAGCGCTTAACCCACTGAGCCATCCCGGCTTCCCCAGGTCTTGCATTTTTAAAGAACTATTAGTTTATAATGTGAACAATTTTTAAGAGGTCTGGGTCTAAATTTAGAATTTGGTTTTTGAAGTTTTTACAAGTTCCATGAATACCCTGCTGTCTCTTATGGCAATCATTATTGATCTGGATGCATATGGGGGTTAAAAAGCAGAATTGAGACAGCTAAAGGCTGTGCCAAATGAACATCCTTCTTCTAATTGCCTTCAAGTTAGAAGATGTTCAGGTCACCTTTGGTTTAATAGCCAGACACTTCGTTATATTTTCTCTCTAAAATTTAGTGTCTTAACTGCAATGAGTCATTTTAAAGCTCAATGGATATGACCTTTAGCAACCTGTCATTTTTGGATAGACAATCCTCATAAGACCCCAAATATAAGAACCCTAAAGTAATCCCTGGTTAGCAAATTTGGTCAGAAGGACAAAGTTTTGGAGGGAAAAATAAAAGATGAAATGTCTTGAGTAGGCTAAGATAGCTACCTATGGAGGGTTTTTTCTGGAATCATTCTACCCATACAAGAGAACAGTAACAATTAAACATTGAAGTTAAAATTACAACACTTGGGGAAGCCGGGATGGCTTGTCGGGTTAAGTACTTGCTTTGCAGGCCCGGAATTTAAGGTTTGAGTCTTAGCCCCAGCCCATGAGGACTCATATGCTGAACTGGGGTGTGCTTCCCATGTGGGAGGCCCCAAGTTTGGCACAGTTGCTTACCTCCCATGCAGGAGACCTCCAGCCCAGTTCCCACCCTGTGTAGCCCACACCCACCAGTGTAGAACAAAACCATGTCGAAAACTAAACACTTTATGGAGAGTATTCTGAGCTTTCCCCCTACTCTCCCTCTCTCTCTGTCTTTATTTATGTCAAAAACAATAAAATAAATCTTTAAATAAATGAGAACACTTGCTGATGAAACTGGATATCTAGCCACAGAGGAATTAATCTGGACCTCCAACTCACTTCCTACCAAAAAGTATAATCAACTCAAATTGAATCAAAGACCTAAATGAAAGAACTAAAAATATAAAACTCATAAGAAACCAGCTGGAAATCTGACTTTGGATTAGGAAATAACATTAGATATGACATCAAAAGCACAAGCAACAACAACAAAAATAGATAAATTACTTTTTATCAAAATGAAAAATGTTGTGCATCAAAGGATACCATAAGAAAGTAAACATAGTCTACAGAAAGGGAGAAAGTATTTGTAAAACTATATTTGATAATCATGTAGTATATATAATATAAGAACTCTTACAACTCAGTAATGAAAAGACACCTCAACAAAAAACTGAGTGAAGTATTTAAAAAAGCTATATTCAAAATATATACCCATGGTTACAAGCACATGAAATGATCAGCATCACTAATTAATAAGAATACACACTTAGAGTAAGAAAACACTTTTCATCTACTGGAATGTCTATTAAAATAATAACAATGATTTGTGATTATGTGAAAAATTGCAACCCTCATATCCTGCTAGAGAGAATATATGTAATATTGTTCAGCAACTGTGGAAAATTTTGTTAGCTCCTCAAAAAGTTTAATGTAGAATTTCCGTAAGACCCAGCAATTTCACTCCTACGGTAAATTCCTGAGAGAAGATGTATGTTCAAACAAAATTGTCTATTTAAATATTTATAGGAACATATTCATAATAGTTAAAATGTAGAAAAAAAATGTCCACAAATTAATGAATGGATAAATAAAATGTTGTAGCCAAGCAATAAAATATTATTCTGTAAGAAAATAATGAAGTACTATATTACACGTTACAACATAAATGGACTTTGAAAACCTCCTAACTGAAAGAAATGAAACATTTTTTTTCTGCAGTAAAAAAATCCACAGAGGCATAAAGTAGATTAGTGGTTGCCAGGAGTAACTGCTAATGGGTACAGAGTTTCTTTTGGGAAATTTTATAATGTTCTAGATTCAGGTGACAGTGATGGTTGCACAACATGGTGATCCTATTAAAATAACATTCAAGAGTATATTTGAAAATAGTAAATTTAATATTGTGTGAAATATGTCTCAATAAAAATGTGTTAAAAATACTGGATTTACTGAACAGTCAATTATAAATATTGACAGGTATATACAAGTGTGTAATTAGTTATTATCAACAATCTCTTCTCCTTGAAAGATTACTAACAGTTGTGTAATCACATAGAACTGTTTTAATTTCTGTTTATTAAATATTTATTGAGAGCCCACTAGTGTGAGCCACTGTTCTGGGTCCAAGTAAATACATAAGATTCCTATAGAGAACATCAGTGCTTAAACATTTTTATGACAGAATTTTTTTTTCTTTCTTTTTTTTTAAGATTTATGGTTTGAGTGTGGGAAGCTGGGATGGCTCAGCTGGTTGGGCACTTGCCTTGCAGCCTTGGAGTCCAAGAATCAAGTCCTGGCCCCAGCCCATGTGGACCCATATGTTAAACTGGGGTGTGCTTCCCATGTGAGAGGCCCCCAGTTTGGCTCCCATTGGGGAGCTTCTAACGTGGGAGTCCTCCAGCCTAGTTTCTGCTCTGCGTGGCCCTGCACCCACATGTGTGGGAAAAACACTATGTTAAGAATTGACGAGGTGGGAAAGCCGGTATGGTTCAGTGGGTTAAGCGCTCGCTTTGAAGACCCAAGGACTGAGGATCGAATCCCGGCTCCAGCCCAGGTATACCCACATGCTAAACTGGGGTGTGCTTCCCGGATACGGTGAGGACCCCAATTCAGTTCAAAAAAAAAAAAAAAAAAGAATTGATGAGGTAAAACTATGGAGACTGCTCTGGGCCCTCCCCCTTCTCTCTGTCAAAAACAATAAAATAAATCTTCAAAAAAACAAAATATTTATTGTTTGAGAGAAGGTGAGAGAGAGAGAAGATGGAAGGGCCCAGGCAGTCTCCATAGTTGCACGTCATTAGTTTTGAAATAGTTTCATTCCACATAGGTAGATGTGGGGCTGCTCAGAGTAGGAATCAAACTGGGAACTTCCCACATAGCAGGCAAGAATCTATGCTGCCATGTCATCTCAGCTGTCACCAGTTGTGCTGCAGTTCATCATATGGGTTTGCCCAGGTTGTGGCCAGGTATTAAACCCAAAACCTTGAAGTTGCAAAGCTAAAACTCAACTAATGAGCTACCCTGTCATCCCCTACAGGATATTTTATGCTCTTATAATTATTTAGGACCCCAAAAAGCTTTTGTTTATATAAGACATATCTATCAATGTTTACTATATTATAAATTAAAACTCAGAAAACTTTTAAAGTTATTAACAAATCTAAATATAATAAAAGCAATCCCATTTATATTTTAATATAAATAAGATGCTTCTTAAAAAAGTAAAATTTTTAAAACAAAAATTAGCATGAGTGGCATTATTTTATATTTAAAAGAAATATTTTAATATCTGGCTTAATAGAAGGCTGCTGGATTTTTACATCTACTTTTGCATCCAATCTATTATAATTTGTTGCTTTTATTGAAACATATGAATAAAACCTTGCCTTCCAGGAATATGGAAAAAGGAATTTTTTAATTACCATTTTTGGTAATTGTGAAAATCTTTTTATATATTATACAAAATCTCAACAACTGGTAATTTCATAAACGCTAGTTTTGCAATGTGGAATCTGGGAACATGTCACCTTCCTTTTAATGTTACATTAAAATTAATTGGTCTTTCATACACCCTGATTCGATCTTTTACCAATGAATGATTTCATAACATTATGAATTGGTCATATGGAAAGTATTTGTTTATGGAATTTTACAGATTTTCCAATTGTTTACACATTTCATTAAATCACATTGTTAAAATTACCACTGATCTCAAACAAAAGGTCCTTACGCATTGGGAAGTTGTCCAGCTGGTGGTGGCATAAACGTGTTTTCCAAAATTCTACTTTTCACTTGAAGGCTCAGTTTTCATCAAGGGCAATTAATAGCATCTGATATTTTCTTTAAAATAAGACTCATATTCAGTATTTTTGAGAAAATGTCTACCAATTAGCCTCTTCCAAATAGCCATGGTTTGCCACTTAGTCTTTCAAGCAAAAACAAAATTCCATGAAAGGAGCAGCCGGTTAACTTTAGGACTCACTTGTAGGACTGCTTTCTCTCGGATCAACCATCACACTCTGGTGTGCAGTGAAGTGCTTGACTGTGTCATGTGAAATATTGGAGAGATATGTACTCAGGAGTTGAACTCTAACACCATTATTACTATTATTTTTTCATTACTTCATCAAGACTCTTGGAAGTATTTGTGTGTGTGTCCGTTTGTTTACAGTGGATGCCTGGCTTTGAAGACTTCAATGACAACTAGTATAGTAGTTCCTTGATCCCTGATTTATGCTCTCGTGATGCTTTAGCTACTACCACATTTTCTCCAGTCATGTAAATGTCAGTAGAGTAAAACAGACAAACAAATATCTTCACAATATTGTGATTGAAATAGTTTTGACCTCACAGGATCATAAAAGTCTCAGGAATAATCACATATTTGTGCACCATATATGAAAATGGCTGCTCTAGATTATAGTGCTAATCTGAGTTGCTTTATCAGTTGTCCTTTCATATTTTTCTGTAGATGTAGAGACTTTATCCTTGTCAGATTTTTCACATTGTAGATCTTACTAGGGCTCAAACACAAGATCACATTCTTATATATATTCTCTCTGGAATCTTCTCTAGAATGCCCTATACGCATATGTATGTTATGGCTATCTTCTCCACACATGTTCTTCTGGGCTCTTGCTATGTTTACTCTGAATGGAGGGGGCGGGTGGAGGAAGGGCAGGGTTTCTCTCAGGATACAGAAGACCTTGTTAGCCTGAGTCCAGGAAGAGCTGCTTGAGTAACTCAGATTCAAGCTCATGTCTTCATTCATTTTTTGATGAAATAACTTAGTCTTACCCAGTCATTTCCTCTAAAAGTTATTCCCTGTCCTGTCAGTAAGGTTTGATGGCCTTTTAGGTTGTCTTTTTAGGTAACTGAATAGAGTGAGGTAAGATGTATTTGTTCATAAGAACACACTGCCTACTAAGTCGGCAGGAGTTGGCTCCCTGACAGTTTCATGAGAAGAGTCCTCCCATTCTCCACCCAGTTTATAATGCTTGTCAGTTTATAATGGTTATCAGTCCTTAGTTCACCCCGACAATATTAGAGCCCAGTCCTAAGAAAGACATATCCTAGAAGGCAGAAATTTAAAAAAAAATTTATGCTTGAAAGTAAAATACCGCAATTGTACAATATAGACTGCTGCCAAATGTGATCTTCAGCTTTAGAGAGAGTTACCTAAATTTGGATGAATTAGAATTGAAATAGAACCTTAATTATATCTTGTCTCTCATAATTAAGGTTGTTCTCAACCTGCTATTCTGGGTGGCCACACTGGTAAAGGAACTTCCTGACAGTGGATGCAAATTCAAGTGTCAATTTTTCTCTACTATCTGTGACTTAATGGGGACAGATTTTGTGACCTATTTAATTCAATGGTGGTTCAAAAGATGGTAAGAACAACTTAGAACTGATTCATGCCTTGGGATTTGAACTTAATCTGTCAGAGACCCTGTTGGAATTCCAAAACATTCAAGTTCTAAGATGAGTGGGCATTTGGATAAAGCTACTGGCCATATGGTAGATACATCCCACACAATCAACATGTTGGTATTCGGATTCCAAAGCAGTGTTCAGATTCTAAAGCAAAATTTGCTTAAATTTTTGTTCAGATTCCAAGTTGTTCAAGTTTGGGGGCATTCAGATTCCAAGGTATCAGTGTAATTGGATGGTAGCAATTTAGTTTATGTATTCCCCATTAACTTTGATGTAATTTGTGATTAACTTCATTATTTTCCTCTTTATCTTTTATATTCTTTCAAAATACTTAAAAACTATGATTGAAATCATTTTCCTCATTTGATGCTATTGATTAATGTGTGATTTTGAAACACAAAAATTAAATCAATTAATCAATATACACTTTGTGGAACAAAATTGACCCTGGAAAATATTTTTAGAGCTATTCTTTGTTATTCTGCTTTTTAAACTTAATTTTGGTAACTATTTTTCAAAAATAATTATGAGAAGCAACTTAGTACTTAGAAATAAAAATAAATAAAATATAACTGTACTCACTTTGAATTTTAAATATATGCTTTCATGCCATAAGGGATCCCAAAATATCACTGTTATTCAGGAGGAAATAAGCTGTTGTCTTAAAATATATTCCTTTGTTGAGTTCATACTGCTAACCCTTTAGAGTATTGACAACCTGTTATTTTTTTTACTATGTACCATCTTTATCTGGGAACCTGTAAGAATAATTAATTATATCTTTGTTCAAATAAGTGCAGAAAAATAGCTTTGTTCAATATAATTTTCAGCCTGATGAGCATGACTGTCAGATAACTTAAAAATTAAGTATGTGTGAGTATATAGTGTGTGAGTGTGTGTGTGAGTGTTTTTGTACTAATGTACAGCAACTTTAGTGTCAAAAGGATATGATTCTATACTATGTTAGGTTAGAAATTTTACCAGCCTTCTAATTATTTTTGGAGGATATGTCTTTCATTTAGCTTGTATAGATTTGGTATAACAAACATGATAATTACTGATCTTAAAGTTTGTGTCAATGTTGCTGAGAAAGGGTAGAAGAGTGAACAATTAAAGTGAAAGTCATTAAAAGAAACCTATTAACAAAATCATAATGATTTTCATCTCACCTCTATATTTTACTACCTTCTCATAATTGTGTTAGCAAGTCCAGACATACTGCAGTTTTGTAGAACTGTGTTGCAAAATGCAACACATTCAACACTGTGTTGCAAGTCCAGACATACTGCAGTTTTGTAGAACTGTGTTGCAAAATGCATTTAAATACATTAAATACCAAGATCAGTCTTGAGTTCCATAAGCTCCTTAATGTGAGATTCCCATTGCTTTCAGAGGAGAGGCAAGCTAATGTGTGTATTAACTATTAGCAAAACCTCTTTATAGAAGACCATATGACAAAGTAGTGATGATTGGGAGGAGGAAGGTGTCAATGTTAAAGCGTGCAAAGACACATCATCCAGATACTAGAAGCAACTTATCTTCATACGTACGTTGACTTCACACTTCTTCAACCCTCCCTCTCCTCTCCTTGTCCCATTTTTCTTTTCAGCCTCAAGTCACTGAGTTGTGTTTTCACAAATTGCAGGAACATTTCCAAACTTTGTGCACACAGCATAAGAAAGGGATTATTTCCCTTGCATCTTTGTAATAAAGGAGATCTAAAATTAGTGCCATTATTCACAAAACATTTCAAGTGATGCTTATACCACCAGCTCAATTTGACTACTGAGGAAACATTAGTTTGTAGACTCTGACATAGCCAATAATGTAGGATTTCTGAGCACAATTAACAAGGCAGGGCATACCAAAATCTTCTGTCCTTGGACATTACTCAAAGTGTAAAATGAATATATTAATTCACTGTAATATTATTGTACTAACAAACATTTTTGATAATATAGTTACTAGTTATTCTATTTACCTTAAGGGAATTTTATTACTCTTGACTTAAATATCTGTAGATGTTTCTTTGTGGCCAATCAGTGCTTTAGTAACAATAATCTTTAAGCTGTTTTATGGTTTTACAATTTCTAGAATGCTAGTATTTAATTTATTTTATTAGTTTATTTTGTGAGGGAAATAGGAATGTTGGCTTTCTCCTCAGTGTGACTGCTGACCAAGCTACTGCCAAGGGGAAACCTAACATCATACAGGGATTCTCAAATTTGAATGTGCATCAGAATCCTCTGGAAAGCCTGCTAGGACCAAAGCGCAGAGTTCTTGATTCAGTAGGCAAGGGGAGCACCCAAGAATTTGCATTTCTAAGCTTTCCGAGACTACTGATGCTACTGCTCCAGGGAGCGCACTTTATAACCACTGACATCATGGAAGAAGACAGATGTTGGTGTAAGATTTGAGAAACTGGCCAGTCTTCCATAACTTGAAGCCAGGATTCAAACTCTAAATTCAAAGCTAGTGTTTTTGATATATTGATTATTCTAATGTACTTACACTAATAATAGGTTAAATTTGTTTTAAAAATTAACTATGGTTGCTATGTTCAATTAGAAATAGTTTCAACCATGAGATAACATAAATATTTGGGTATTGATGTCATCTTCACTAGTCAGAAGCATTTTAATGGTTATATTGATTCAAGAATAGCATATACTGAATTATTCTTTCCTACCTTATACCCCTTGAGGATAGGGACTAAGCTTTTTTTTTTTTAACATATTTGCACTTTTAGTACCAAATGGCTACTTAGTATATCTTAATCACTGCATAGATACTTAATTTTAGAAATGTTATTAAAATAAATTATTCATAACATTTTAAAATAAATTCACACTATTGAAAAATGTAAAGCAAACATTTATAAATGTGAATGATATTATACAAAGTATTAATAGTGAAGGTGTTTTCATTTAAATTAATTGGGGTGACATTGGCTAGTAAAATTATACAGCTTTCAAATGTACATTTTTATATTTTGTGATATGTGAAATATCTCCACCTAGAAACCTGTGGATAATTACTGATTAAATATAATAATGTATGGGACATCATTATAAATGCCTCTCATCCATAACAAAAATTGCACAGGTTTCAATTTAACCTAAATGATCTTTCTTCTTCAACAAGATATTATCATCATCTTTTCAGCTTGATTTTCCACAGCCTTCAGGTTTAAAGGTTGCTCGGTATTTCATACACCTGCTCTTTATGATCTAACTAAAGTTTTAAGAAAGCATATCTATCAGTTTACATTCTAAGAGTTGAGACAGCGGCTTTAATTACTGAACTATGAAAATGGTAGATAATTAATTTCATAGTATTTTATTAACTGATTAGTTCTGTATAATTAATAAAGCTCTACTTTTTTCCCACTAGAAAAATAAACAATGAGTGTACAAAATCCCACAGATTCGACCCCAGAACCATAGGCCAGTAGAAAGCTGCTTGTAGTTCAGGGGCTGAAGTGCCTTCAAGTGCCTAAGTATTATCTCCATTCATTTAAATGCTTTCTACTTAGAAAGTTAACAGCTGAGTGCATTTTGAGTAAAATACTGAAGGAAATGGCTGATAAAAATATCAATTTCAAATATCTGCTTAAAAGAGATACATATCTGTTCTTTCTCAAACCACCGTTAAGCTGTCATCCATATGCTTATCACAGAAACAATTATCTCACAGTATTTTTATCTCCAGACATTTTCCTGACCAGACAGAAAGAATCTGTGGGAGCAATCATTCCCTTAGTTTGTTTTAAGGAGGACTGTGTTGGTTCTCAGATGAAGGACCCACTTACACATGATGTTAAGATCTACAAACATAGTCACTGAATATACTTGCTATGTAGAGCTCATCCCTTATACACAGAAAGATAGTTTTAAGTTGGTAAAGCCAAATAAATGAAATGACAAAAAAGTGATGCTAAACCTTCCTTTGAATATTGGCTCGCTCTATCCTTTATGAAACTGTCAACTGATAAACTCCTAGTAAAGTAATATTTTTTTACATGTGCTAATTACTCAGTTTTCTTAAGGAACTTAGTAGCCAAGTGGTGGGAAGGGGCACATTTGGTTGGAGATCAGGAATGCATGTGTTAAGTGAGTAGGGCCTGAAAAAGCCGGGCCTGCATAGGGTGCCAAAAAGTAATTGTAAGATAAGGGAGCAAATGCTACGAAACAGGAAAAAAAAATGAAATTATGACATAAAGTTAAAAAACGTAATCTGTATATTGTCTTATGTGAACTGTACATTTGTAGATTAAATTTTGCAGGCTTAGTGAATGATGTAAATTATTTATTTTTTGCACATCACATGGTTATAAAACATTAAGACTTTTTATGGGAATCAAAAAATGTAAAGTCACAGAATAGTCTAGATAATTTTAATAGTCCCCTGATATTTTTCCTGTTACATATGACTTCTACCAGTATTTAATTAAATTTTCTTCTTTCTAACAACAAGAATTTATAAGAAATGTAATTACAAAAATAATAATGTACTTAGACTTTTATAAAAAATCTATACAGAAGGATTTTGATGTTTATGAAATGTATATGTACTTTGTAAATCACTAAATTTTTTAATAACATTATTGCACTTAATTTACTGAATAAAAGGCAACAAAATATAATTTAAAAATCAAAGTGATCCTTTTAGACACTTGATGTCATATACGTTCGAGATGAGATGACACTTTACCTACTGTAATCAAAATTTATATTTTGTCTGCAAAACCATACTTTCATAGAACATTTTACTTTTCTTTAACTTTCATCACCAAAATTAGCAATATAGAATAATTCACATTAAAAAAAACAACACATTATTAATGTGTGTGTCATTATCAAGAAAATCAATTTAAGATCCATGTGATGGAGAGTCTCTTCACTAATTAGAGATGTGTCTGATTTGCTCACAATACCTCATAGTATAAGAATTTACTTTTATGTGTCAACAAAATACACAAAATTATATGTAATGAACCAGTAAGGTGGATTCTGGGCAAGTGAAACAGCAAATGTTACTATCTGGTCATGTCAGCTTTCTATTCTATCTGAACTTAAACCAGGTAATGTAGAGTCTTACCCTTCAGTATGTGAATTAATTTTTCACCTTCTGTTAATTTTTCCAACCAGTATTCTCAAATATGTATGGCAGTGTGTTATGTTAATACTGCCAATGTAAAGTGTCTGTTAGCTTGAGACTATCAGTTTGTGAAGATTGGACTTTATTTTGCTGAAAGTTATACATGGCATAAAGAAGCCAGCCCAGAGTTCCTGCATAGTTGTCAAGGGGGAAAACAATTTCTTAATTAGTTATTTCATTCTCTCACTGGACTGGTAGCTTTTTCTAGAATCAAGACCTAGTTGATTTTCTTCCAAACCTCAAAGCAATTCTCTACAAAACTTTGTTAAGCACTGATGTCTTGAGAAAGCATGAACACATAAAAAGGTGTACTCCAGAGGATAATGGATTCATTATATTTTCTTCTTTAAGAATTTAGTTGTATCTTTGCCAATTAATATAAAATTTAAAAATCACATTATTTATTCATAATCTGTTTTACTACATGTGTAGTGATAAAATAGTATAAATTTCCATATGAGGGAGGCAGAGAGTGAATATAAAATTACCTAAATTTTGCATAAAACATGCTGAAAAGTGTTTTATTTACTTATTTATTTACTTACTTATTTAATTGTTAAATTTATTAGGGTGACATTGTAGAAATTATATTATTAAGGCATTTGTATGTAAAATAGATTTTAAACTCTTCATAGCAAAGATGAATCTGGTGATAATAAATATTGGCATTATGGTGCCAACTACCATAATGGTCTAAGGTGTATTTGATAAGAGCCTTCCTATGAGTATGTAAAATTGAGGACACAAAACATTTCCCAGATGCAAAGATGTATTTCTGATATATTTTCTTAATTGAAAGATGTGATAGATTTTGAAAAAATGCCTAGCAGAATATATGAAAAAAGATTATTCTATTTAGAAATATCTATTCATCTCAGGATTTAAAATAAATAATCCATGGTAACAGTATATTGGCTCTATCAATTTATAAAATTCATTGTAAAATGTTAGTGCTGGCAGCTTAGCATAACAATTTTTTCCCTGTGAACCATAAACAGAAAAATAGTCTTTTTCAAAACTACTTTGTAGTAAGGTACAGATTAAATAAAATGTTTAGGAACAGGTTTACAGATTTTATGTTATTGTGTGTCTTAGGTTTTTCTAACTGAGTACAAGAAGAAAAGTGCATTTCCGTTGCCATAACCCAGGTGTAACCTTGACATTTCACTGAGTCTTTGCTGCAGGGAGCTCAGGAGAATGTACAAGACTATTTGATTTAATTTGGCCTTAAAAATCCCATTGTATCTGGCAATTTAAAGCACAGAATAGTAACTTTTCCTCACTTAAAAGTAACTTTTGGTATTTGGATAGCAGGATGACAAATACCCAGGCAGGTAGAAGGTTATCATGGAAAGGGAATGAGCTTTGGAATTAAAAGACCCTGGCTTAGATTTCAGACCTTACAGTTATTAGCTATGTCAGCTACGGCCAATTATTTTAATTCCCTATACTTGGTGTATTGATCCGAAAAAAAAAAAGGGGGGGCGATCAATCCTATCATTCATTGTTGTAATGATCAGTAATGTTTCTAAAATATGTGAAAATGACCAGGTTGACCCTGATTATGGAATATAACATTTTATTTCATGTGTACTTTGTGCCAGGGAGTATACCAGACATTTTATAGCTTGTAAAATTACAAATACATACATATACATATATGAATGCAAATATGCAGATAGTTGCCATTTATAAAGTGTATATCTAGGTACATACACAAGTGTACACACACACACATACACACATGACTTTGTAAAAATTGGTCATGGAATTCGAATTTAATAAAAAAAAATTATAACAGCCGGAGGCAATACTGCATAATAGTTAAGAACATAGACTTTGCAGATGGACATAAATTAAATGGGTTTCTAATTCTACTTACATCCTGCATTATTTGGGGCAAGTTACTCAAACATTTCAGTTTAATTTTCTCCATAGAAGAGACTATACCTATATCATAGATTTTTTGTGTTGTGTGCAAAAAAGTAGGTAATATACAAAAGAACTGTCATGATCAATAAAGCAAAAGTGCTCAACAAATGACCATTGTTATTTTATAAATTTCTTAAAAAATATATTTAAGTCTAAAACATCAGATCAGAGGACTTTATTGGATGAAATGATAACTGGTCACAATGGGAAAGATCAATAACAAAATATCAAATGGATTTTCAGCTTCAGCTCCTTGACCTTGACATTGAAATTTAAACTTTCTCACCTACTTTTCAGGAAGTTTCAAAATAGAATATTACTCTGAGTGACAGGAAATCTACATTTTAAGCCAAGCTCTCTTAAATTTTATCTGTCTGAATCTTGGGAAAAACAAACTCTGTGAATGAAATTGAACGTTCTTTGAATAAACAGAAATCATTACTATTTAATTTTATTAATTAAAATAAGTTACCTTAATGATTTATGCATTTTTGTTTTAAGATAGATCTTTTCAATTTTTTAAAGATTTATTTTATTGAGAGAAGGTGTATGTGTGTGGGAGAAAGATAGAGAGAGTAAGAGTAAGAGAGAGAGAGAGAATGGGAAGGGCTCAGAGCAGTCTCCACAGTTGTACATTATTAGTTGAGACATGGTTTCATTCCACACAGGTGGGCGTGGGACTACACAGGCTGGCAACCCATCCCAGATCTTGAGACTGGGAGTCAACTGCTCAACTGCTGACCTATCCTGGTGTCCCTTCATTTATTTTTAATTGATAATGTTGTTTTTTATTAATGAAAGTATATATTAAGGGAATTTCAAATGTTTAGTTCATTAGCATAGTTTGCAAATCCATTAAAATTTTTTTTTTTTTTTTTATCTTTTCACATTTATAGAGAGAAATTATCTTTTTGTCTTCAGTGCATATTTATTTCTATTTTACTTTTTGACAGATAGAGAGAGAGACAGAGACAGAGACAGCTAGAGAACCGAACTGTGGGAACTCCCCAGTTCAGCACGTGGGTCCTGCCTGGGCCAGAGCCGGGATTCGATCCTCGGTCCTCATGGCCTCAAAGCGAGCGCTCAACCCGCTGAGCTGTCCCGGCTTTCCCCCATTAAAATTTTTTTATGCTTAAATGATAATTTTTTATTTATATTGAAAATGATTTTTTGGATAAATTATCTTACAGCCCCTTTGTCACTACAACTATAATGAGGACAAACTACAAGTGCATGACAGTAATTGTATCAGTTGAGGTTCTTGGTTGCAAGAAGCATAAACAAAAATTTAAATCAGATAAGTTGTTTATCAGGAGCCTATGGAACTGGTAGACAAAGTAGATGGAAATCCCTGAAACTGGGTAAGACTCAAGGGACAAAAAACAACCAAATCATTATCTTGTAGTGCTTCTGAGTATGGGTTCTGAATCCAGACTACCCAGCTTCTAATCCCAGATCCACCTCTTACTAGATCTGCGACCTCAGCAAGTTATTTCAACACTCTGCCTCAGTATTCAGATCTCTAAAAGAGGACTGTTCTTAGAATTAACTGAGTTAACATATTTATACCACAAAATAGTTGTTCGATAACTGTTCAGAAAATAAATAAATAAATAAATACAGCCAGGATCATTGTCACTAATATATACCATGAATTTCATTGGACATGTTCATTATAAAAAACATTGCGACTGTCTTTGTGAATTTTCATCTCTTCCCATTTTTTGTGAAGCATATAATGCTTTGCCTGGATTGAGAGAAGGTTGGAAATGGCAGAATTTCTACACTATCCTTCCAAGAGTGAGGTATAAATTCCTAAAACTAAGAAGGGAATTTAGATGTTAAATAGCTAAACATTTTGAAAATGTCCACTTTAGTTAGAATGACCATATGTCCTAGTTACCTAAATAGTTTACAACTGATGTCCCACATGGTTAAACATATGTTCTCCGCAGAAGTATCTCAGTTTGGATCATAAATAATAAGAACATGCTAACCATCATTCCCTCCCTTTTACTATTGAAAATTTGCATGCATTCTTCTCATTCCTACTATTCCAATAAAGAAAAGACCATATTAACATAATTTTTCACTTACAAAAACAAAAATTAATTCATCCTCTTCAGAAAACAAGAAAACAAGAAAACAAGAACTCCAAAATATTATCTATTCACTCATAACTAACACTTGTATTTCTGAGTGGTCCCTTTTTCTATTCTATGTATTTTAATTTTTTTTTACATTTTTTAAATTTTTTTAAACTGTTTTTGACAGAGAGAGAGAAAGGAGAGAGATACAGAGACAGAGAGAGAACTGAACTGGGGGAACTCCCCAGTTCAGCACATGGGTCCGCACGGGTTGGGGCCGGGGCTGGGATTCGATCCTCGGTCCCCAGCACTGCAAAGTGAGTGCTTAACCTGCTGAGCCAACCGGCTTCCCCAAATTTTTAAATTATTTTTATTAAATTTATTAGGGTGACATCAGTTATTAAAATTACATAGGTTTCAAATGTCTCAGTATTTTATCATTTATGAAATAAATTATATTACGGTATAAGCACCATCAAGACAATCTAGATAACACACACACACACACACACACACACACGGAAAATAAGATAATACATGTAGAATCTAGGTTCCTCATTTCTATCTTAATTATGAGGTGAAGTTAGGTGGTTATGCCTTGATGCCTTCACTATCCAGTACACATTTCTCTGCCTTTAGGGCACACCTCAGAAATTGCTGAGATTTATGCCTTAGGATTATAAAGTATATTTTTTCAGTAGAGAGTAAAATGCGTTTTATTAACTTTCAGTTAATGAACGTGGTGATTATAAATGCCACACACCACAGCATACCTATTTTGCAAGGTATTGTTTACCATTGGCACTAAAATAAGTTTTTAATAAATCATCTGATATTCTTCATGGGGTACATGATATGAACATTAAATTTTTTGGTAAAAAGGCCACCACTTTATATCTTTCACTATAGAGTAATCTTTTACTCAGCAGCAATAGTATATAAATGTATGATTATACAGTTTATTTAATGTATCTAGGAGGAGGGTTGAGAGAATTAGAAGGCAAAAAAGAAGAAAGAATAAGGAGTTACAAGTATCCAGATGTGGTTACAGAATTTTATTAAAAGTGTATACACTTAGTTTTATATACCTTTTTCTTCATATTCAATCTCCAAAGCAATTTGAACAATAATAAATATACTATAAGATTACCTTTCCTTAAAAAATACAGATGGATTATTATTTGAGGTTTGAATATTTACTATAGGTTTATTTATCACTTCCTCCATCACCTTCTTCTATTATTTTAATTTTTTGAAATATTTTTGCATTCATAACATCTTGCTCAATATATAAAATAAAAAACAAAATCCCTCACTATTAAACATTTTACTCTTTATAAATCTAAACATAATATATTCCTTCTGGTTGGAGTTCTAAGAACAACAGTAATAACTATACCATCCTTATACCTTGATGCAATTTTATAGGTTTTTCCACTGTAGTTATTTGAAAGGTAAACCATTGCTTAATAAATGCAATAGATTCTAGAAACCTGTTGAGAAAGAACTTAAAAAAACATTTCAAATTTTCTTCTTTTTCTTAAAGGAGATACATGTCAGATAAAAAACAAAACACTATTTTCTCTGATACTTTAAGGTGATTTTCTTTTGACTACTATTTTATAAGTCTAGTAATTTTTCTGTCAACCATTTATACTGGGAATTGTATATACCAGTGGCTTTTATTTCTGGCTGCAATTTGTTTCACTAGGGGATCTTTTACAGCATACTGTGACCTAATACCATTTTCAAAACAATTGAACCTGATTCTACAATGTCATGGTTCTGGGGTTAATATTTAAAACAGAGATTTTCCCAAATTACTTTAATGTAGAGCCTGGATTTATATTCACTGGTAAACATAATACTGAGTTCAAGAAGATAGATTATGATTTCTCCCCTTTTGTGAGAGAACAATGCCCAAAAATTGAAAGGAAAAAAAGTAACAGCAAATTCTAATAATATTGTTAATTCAGGGAAATCAGACATGGTGGAGATTACAAAAATACATGCTACATAATGATAATTACTTGCAGCATAAAGATACACAAAAACAAGCAAAAAAGTGTACTCAATGTTGCTTGCCTTCAAATGAATGGCTAGCAGTATAGTAGGACTTCAATACACAGGTAGATTTCCATCCAGGTAGCAATGGTTTCAAGCAAGATAGATGATACAGCATGCACATATTAACTATTTTAAGAATAGAATGTTCCAGGTATATCCTATCATTTACTTTTAGGATTAATTTTATTTAATAATTTCCTCATAAAATCCTATTAATTGAAGTCCATGAATAACTGTAAGATCAACAATATACCTGGGGTATAGATGAACAAAATACTTTAGACAAGATGTTTTATAGAATTAATATCCATCTTTGTTATGATGTAATTGCTACAATAATTATGACTCATTACTTTTCATTATCATAAAATATTCAGAAACAAAACAAAATATTTATGTCTAAATTATATCATATTGATTTAGTTTATATTGTATTCACCAGTTTTCTCATGGCATGAATAGTATCCTAGAGATATTAAAGAATACTTATATAAGAATTATTCACTTTTTTAAATTTTATGTTTTTTAATTAACTTTATTTGGGTGACATTGGTTGGTAAAAATTACATAGTCTCCAGGTATGTAATTTTATAATAGTTTTGAGTGACTTTAAAAATAATCTATGTACTTGCTTGCATATAGATATAATCAATGATAAATAAGAATATTTATCTTATTTTAATATTTCCAGACTTATATTTCACATAACAAATGTATGCACAGATTTGGATAGAGTGATTTTTCTTTCTTTTGATCTTTTTTAGTTATAATTTTATATATATGGTCTTATTCTTAAAATGCACATGAGTTTTTCTTTATACTGATAGGAATTTTCTATATCAATGTAAAATTTTGCAATATCTATTAGAAAAAAATTGTTTTGGAAATAGACATTTATGTTTTTCTTTTGCAAACCAGTGTTTGACATAATTGTGTAATTTAAAATTGATACACTGATTTACCAGACTTGAAAAATTATGGAATGAATAATAACTTAAATAAATATTCTTAAAATACAAATTGCCTAGTATGCTCAAAATAAAATTTAAATATCCTTCAACAATACTTTAACCTAAATTATTGTTACCAAATTTTTTTTTAATATATTTTTATTTATTTATTTATTTTTGACAGGGAGAGAGATACAGAGACAGAGACAGAGACGGAACTGAACTGGGGGAGGACCCAGTTCGGCATATGGTTCCACATGGGCCGGGGCCGGGATTTTATCCCTGGTCCTTGGCACTGCAAAGCGTGTGCTTAACCCACTGAGCCATCCCGGCTTCCCCAATTACCAACTTCCTAATGTTGTTTTCTCTCTTGTCTTAGTTGGCAAATAATTTAATAAATATCAAAATTTAATATTTAATAGTCTTTTTTAGAAATAAACTGTTGGAAAAATAAAATATTGGGGAAATAATTTATCACTTATTATCATAATTTTTAAAACATATAAATATAATTATTTGTAAAGCATTTCTAAGTAAATTAAATAAATATGATATGAAACAACTATTTTAAAAATTGTCAAGGTTAACATAATACAAAAATTTTTTTGATGGTTTTCAATGTTTTGTTAACTGTCCAATATTACATTTTAATCCCTTTTTATTAAACATTGCCAAAATTAAAGTAGACATTGAATCATAGACTAACTTTATATTATGTATATATTAGATTATTTTATTTCCATATATTCACTTTAAGAAAATATGAAAATTATTTAGTTTAACCAATGTTCAATAACATCAACACTTTCATTGTAATGCATTTTGGTAAACTGCACAGTAATATAATCAATATATATATCCAACACCCATTCATAATACTTTTGAGTTGAACCTAAAGATCATTTTGTAGGAAAATAGTACATAAGGAAATCTGCTCTTACAAATAATGAAAAGCACAATTCAGAAAAAGAGAAAAATAAATAGAACTTGTCACTGACAAAATGGAGTTAATAGGTACGTTAGACCATTAAGGTCTTGCAGTTGTCTCAGCTTTATTCATTTACCAAGATGTTGGTCTAGATGATCTGTTGACATTTATTATTTATGCACCTTATTTATGCTGTTGCAGAAAATGTCAGTGGAATGCATGTCTATGTAACTGTGGTATTTCAGATGATATAAACAACGGGGAAGTTTCAGATCATATATAATCTGATTACTTTCCCTCTTTTCATTTATTTATGTTGATTCTTTACTTCCAACACCTAATAGACCTGAGGTAATATAAATGTCTTGATGCATGGCCCTTATTTTCTATAATTCTCAAGGAAATCTATGTGATTCCCTATGAGGATTTTCTCCACCCTACTAATTTGATACAAATGAATTGTATCTGTTAACACAAATATTAAACTTTATTTGTGTATAGATTATGCACATTAATGTGTAAGCAATATAAGACATTGATTATACTGAAAGATGAAGAGTAAATGTCATGTTTTACTTTTGGTAAATCTGGATATAGACTTTGAACACATTTTCTTATAATATTAAAACAGCCAAATGAAATTTAATAGTTATCACTCTGTTTCACATCTTCCCAGGTCACAGAAACAGTTTCAGTAGGGTTGCATTGGTTGATCTGGCATATTACTAGTGAAAAGTTGGCCATTATGCATCATGGAATGGCATGACTCAAACTAAGTTCAAAGAGAAAATCAAATATTCATGATACAGGTCGGTGTGAATCTGCTTAAAAAACAGAAAACACATAGCATTTATGTCCTACCGAGACTGTACAAGGTCTGACAATTAAATTTGAGAACTTGCTACCATGTGCTTACATTGGCAGCACTGTATGAACAACTTGGTAAGGTTTCATAACTTTCATATATCAGTGTCTCACAGCTGTCTTTCTGTTGACTTGTGGCGATGTCTTGCTGTGTGCTGTTACAAAAATGGTCGAGCTTGAATTAGGGCAATTAAGAAATATTAAATTTCTTATTAAATTTGGCAAGTGTGGAAGTAGAATCAGGGACTTGTTAGGCCAAGTTTATAGGGATAATGCCATGAAGAAAACATCAGCGTACAAATAGATTAAATGTGTTTCTAAGGGAAGAGAAAGGGTCACTCATGAAAAGAGGTCAGGGTAGCCA
The DNA here is from genome assembly GCA_004027555.1 of Craseonycteris thonglongyai. NCBI lineage: Eukaryota > Metazoa > Chordata > Mammalia > Chiroptera > Craseonycteridae > Craseonycteris > Craseonycteris thonglongyai. The sequence goes on along the minus strand of PVKE010018403.1, from coordinate 1,652 downwards.
GTAAAGAGCAGAACTGACATAAACATTGCAAAATATCATTGAGTTGTACATCACGATCATCAGTTGACTGTGAGCATTGGAGACCAGGTAAACATCAACAGAGAAACAAAAAAATCTTCACTAAAAATAGTGGCATGAGAAAAGTTTGGGAAAAAATGTTTCTGAAGGAACTCCACAATTAACAAAAGCAGAGTCAAAGTTGGCCAAGACCTTTTGGAGAGGCAGCATGATGTTTTGGGCCATATTCTCACTGGTGATGAAACGTGGATATACCAATACAACCCTGAAAAAAACATCAAAGTGCGTTATAGAAGTCAGGCAGTTCTCCAAGACCAAAAATTTCCATCAGTCCAAATGAAGAGTCCAAATTATGTTGCTAACTTTTTTTCATTATGAATTTATATCAACTCTATAGTCAACCAAGCAGACTATTTGGAAGTGCTAAAAAGACTGCATGAAAAGATTAGACCAAAATGACCCTGAACTTTTCATCAAAAACTCATGGCTCTTGAATCACAAAAATAGACTAGCTTACACAGTACTCTCTATAAGGGAGTTTTTAGCCATTCAACAAATAACTGTAATAGAACACCCTCCCTAGTCATCTAATCTGGACCCCACTAACTTTTCCTTTACCTGAAAGTAAACAAAATTAGTAAAAAAGACATTTTGATGACATTCAGGACATCAAGGGTATTGTGATGATGATTCTGATGGCCATTCCAAAAAAAAAAAAAAGAGTTCCAAAATAGCTTTGAAGAGTGAACTAGGCACTGTCATTGGTGCATAGCTTCCCAAGGGGAGTACTTTGAAGGTGAGTGTAGTGTAGTGATATTTAGCAGTGAAGTATGTAGCACTTTGCTAGACTGATTTATCTTCCTGGTCATTATTTTGCCACTGGCACACTCATTACATAGCATGACTCATTTTTTTTTTCTTTCCTTTTTCTTCTTTTTTTTTTTTTTTTACCATTTCAAAGAAACATTTCAGATGAGAACTCAATCATTTCTAACATGATATACAGAATATGATAGAAAAGTGACTTTTTTACAAACTTTGATTTCTGGTGGAGTTGGTATATGAAAGACCATAAGATAAAAAAAGCATGATTTATTTCAACACAAGTAATTATTATAAGAAACCTACTTTGTGTTGTGTGATACTGATGTTCAAAATGAGTGTGAAACAAACATAGTTCTCAAGAATCTTTTTGTTTAGGGGTTGAGGTTTAAGATGAAATAAAGAAAATCATATAAAAACAAACTACACAGTAAGTTAGAGTAAAACATTTGCATAAAATAAAATGGCATTAGTTTGAGATATTGGAAACACATGAACATAGTGATAATAGTACATGTTCCAAAATATAAAGGCTGAGAAATATTTTATAAGACACAGATCAAGTTTCCTAGAATGACAGATAATTTATATTGTTCAAAGCTTAGACATTTTCAATGAGCTTTCACAAATACTACTTCTTTTGATTCTAACACTGATTCTGCAGCTATATTTCTGAAAAAGTGTGACTTAGACAAATGTGGGTAGCGAGAAACTGCTTCTTGCTGTAGTTTCCCAATGGTATATAATAGAACACTAATTAGAACAAGAGAGCCACGGTGAGATTTGGGAGCATGGGCTAGCTTACTAGGTCA
>PVKE010018402.1:0-29570 GCA_004027555.1 Craseonycteris thonglongyai | reverse complement strand
AGACCCCCAGGACAGGACAGCGCTGACTCCGCCCCCCCATCAGAAGACCCGTCTCCAGGGAGCCGGGGGCCCAGCTGGCTGCGACCTGGTCGCAGGACCGCGTCCTGTGCTGTCCCGACGGCCCCGAGGCCCCTGCACTCCAGAACCTGGCCAGGACCCGCGGGCCCCTCCACCTTCCGCTGGGCACCCGCTGTGGCCCAGGTCCTGCCTCTGTGGACCCCCCAAAGCCACACGGGCAGGACCCCCGTGGTGGACGCCCACCCAGCCCACACGCCTTCACCCCATGTCGGGTCTGGTCCCCCATACTTGCTCTGGGCCACACCCCAAAACCATCCCAGACCTAGCGCGACGGAGGGGTGAGGACCACTCGGCTCAGTCCACTCGTGTGTAGACTAAGGTGACCCGATTTTAACATTGGTAAAGCGGGACACCATTGACGGGCGGAGGGGGTTCTTGATGAAAAATTGGGTCTATCTCCCGCTGTTCCCTAGCTTGTCGTACAATCTTTCCAAAAATTGGGACTTTTTTAAAACGCCGCGGGACGCAAGACAAATTGTTAAAAATCGGGACTGTCCCGCCAAAAGCGGGACTTCTGGTCACCCTAGTTTAGGGGGACGTGGGTGACCCCTGGGGTGAGGAAGGGGGCGCATCGAGGACCTCCCAGGGCCCGTAGCACAGCCAGACGAGGGGGCCAGCCAGGATGGCGCACACCACAGTGTCGCAGGTCGGGGCCTGGGCATCGAACCCCACAGGGGCCGTGAGCTCGGGGACGCCCTCAGGGATCCTGACAGCGACGACATCATGTCTTCCGCTGGTTCCGACACTGCTCCCCAAACCACAGGAGACACAGGCCGCAGACCCCGGATGTGGCTGCGGAAACCCCTCCCGCGTCCCCTCCAGGCTCCTGGGGGACAGTGGGGGTGGAGACCCCTGTTTGTAACAAGCTCCTGGTGATTCTAAGGCCACAAGGCCCAGACGACACCAACGCCAATTCCCAACCATGGTGCAAACCGCCCCCAACCCCACTCCGACCACGCAGCACTCATTGCACTTTACTCAGCGGGACCAGTTTAGTTAAAGCGTAGCCCATGGTTAAACGTACCCAGAATTCCTGCAAATCTGTAAGATGGCTGATATTTTCAATCTTCTTGATTCGATTGGATGCAATGTCCAACATGGTGAGTTTGTTCTGCAATAAGGAACAGTTGGTGCTGGGTTACTGCGGTCCAGCCACGATGCCGTGAGCGTGACCGGCGTGCGGGGCGCTGGCCGCCCCCTGCAGTCAGAGCGGGAGCGTGCTCAGGGGACGATGGCACCAGCAGCCCCGGGGCCCGAATGCGGCGCCCTCACAGGTGCCCGCGGGCTCTCATCACTTGGATCTGACCCCAAGCCCTGGGCTCTCAGGTCCCCACCCATGGGACCTAGTGAGGTGGCAGTCAGAGCCGGGGGACCCCTGCCAAAGGCACAGGGAGGCCTGGGCTCTGGGGGGTGGCCTGGGGCCAAATGTCAGTCACATTTACCTATTTAGGGTTTATTTCTTCATCTGGGGATGAGGAACTGGGGCTGGTGGAGGGTGAGAGCGAGCCCAGGCACCTGCACCCCTGCTCCACATCCCTGTGCCCCTGCCCCACGTCCCTGCACCCCTGTGCCGGCCCCACGTCCCTGCACCCGTGCCTGCCCCACACCTGTGTCCCCGCCCCGCATCCCACACCTGCTCCCCTGCCCCACGTACCTGCAGCCCTGTGCCTACCCCACACCTGCTCCCGCCCCGCATCCCTGCACCCGTGCCTGCCCCACATCTGCTCCCCTGCCCCGCATCCCTGCCTGCACCCCTGTGCCTGCCCCACACCTGCGTCCCTGCCCCGCATCCCACACCTGCATCCCTGCCCCGCATCCCTGCGTCCCTGCCCTGTTGTTGCAGCGAGGGGTCCGAGTCCCTGGGCCACGCCAGCACTGGCCACGCCGTCAGCTCAGGGCTTGCCGGGGGAGCAAGCACTGCAGGTGTTTACTCGCCGCATTCCCCGTGGGGAGGGGGCAGTCAGCTCGTAGGACTGGACGGTCTCCAGGGCCAACCCCCCCACCCCCGAGCACGTGCCCACTTCGGGTGGCCCACGGGCCCCTTACGTTGTTCTCCAGGCCCTCGATGACCTCGATGCCGTTGTGGCTGAGGTACAGCTCCCGCAGGTTCACCAGGCTCTGCAGCCCCTCCATCTTGGTCAGCCGGTTGCTCTGCAGGAGCGAGAGTGACAGGATGGGGCCCACGCAGGGGCTGTGGCACCCGGCAGCTGCTAGGGGACCAGGACTCTGCCAAGGAGTCTCAGCAACAGGGCGTCCCATGCAAAATGCCCTGAATCTGGCGTGGGGCTAAAATTCACACGTGAGGGATGAAGGCTTTTAAGGCAAGAACGTGCTGTGAGGGGGGGCTGCGTGCAGGTGGGGCAGTACCTGCATACTCAGGACTGTCAGGTTGGAAAGGGCGTCCAGGTTCTGAAGTTTGGTGATCTTATTTTTCCCCAAAAACAAACTCTCTAGACTGGTTAGCGCGTCGATATTCTCGATGGCCTGTGAGGAGGAGGAGTAGTCAGCTGTGTGTGGCTGATGGGAGGGCAGCTCCGCAGGGAATCACGCCTTCTGGATTTCAGCCTCGGGACCTCAGCCGACTACTTTTCCTCTCTGGACTTTCCCATCGTACTTGGAAGTACAGTGTGGAAAAAGAAGGGGAAAGGTGGAGGGGCCAAGGCCTTGTCTCCTGGGCTCACCCCCAACCTCTGCGTTCTGGGGACATGGCAGGAAAAACCAGGGACCGGACTGCTCTGGTCCCTCCCCGTTCTGAGCTGACAGCACGTGCCTCCATGCAGGTGCGTGAAAGTGCATTTCCAAGCACCTCGGTCTCAGATGCGGCACAGGACCCACCACTCTGCCCGTCTCAGCCCCCGGGCCCTCCCCCGGGCTCCTGCTTGTGGTGGCCTGAGCCTCTGCGCTGGGTTTGCGCACAGCTAGAGGTTTACTGGCCGGGCACTGACTAGCTGGCTCCCTCCTCTCAGAACGGGCTAACCGCTCACTTCTCAGTGGACAGGAACTGTGCAGAGGTGCATCCGCCTGGCCCATCCCAGCAGGACTTGGCTGAAGGGGGGCTACGAGGATGGAGGTTCCGGGGCAGGCCACCTGTACCTGCCCTGCCTGCACTCATTCGCAACAAGCCACTGTCTCCTGGAACAATCCACAGGGGGAGACTTGATAAAATGCTGACATTTGGCTGCTCCCCTGTTTTAAATGTGCTATGGACACCTGACTGGAGACCCTCGTCAGATGCCAGGCCCTGGGGTCTGGCTCAGCTTGCATGAGCTGACCGACTGACATAGGTGGCTGTGAGCCTCCTGAGACCGGGCTGGATGGAGGGCACTCCCGACACAGCCCCGGCCGGCCCACAAGGCTGTGGGAGCGCAGGTGTGGCGCCCGGCTCCCTGGGAGGTTGGTGGGCGGCCCGTGGGCTTCTGGCGACTGGCCAGCATGTGCTCGCCCCTGCCTGGCTCAGCCACCCTCTGCTTTGCTGGCAGCTCCACCCCGATGCCAATCCTTCTGCGACCCCCCAGAGCCCCTCCCAGTGCTGAGTCAGCGGGGACACCAGACCGCTGCCCCAGGCTCCTTCCCACTGCCCAGCATGCTCCATACACGGCAGGGCCAACGCTGCCCCTCAAGCTTCCTGCGGCCCCAGAGGAGAGGTCAGGCCACCGCCGCAGACAGCACGCGCTCAGGACGCGCTCAACTCCGAGACTCAGCAGAGGAACAAGGCTCAGCACACTCAGAAGCGACGTGTGTGAGCCGATCAGTTCACTCCGGGCCCAACGTAGCCAGATGGCTGCCTAAGAGTTCAGGTCCCAATGCGGACGGAGCGCGAGTGAGACCTACGTGCGGGAGGGAGGTCAGCCCCCTCCACAGGAGCAGGTTCTCGTTAGTACTGGCCTCCTATCAGCACTTAACTTCCCTGTTCCTGAAACACATCAACCGCATAGGAAAAAGGCCCCCCCCCCCCCCCCCCCCCCCCCCCCCCCCCCCCCCCCCCCCCCCCCCCCCCCCCCCCCCCCCCCCCCCCCCCCCCCCCCCCCCCCCCCCCCCGCCCCCGGTCCTGCTGCACCACGGCCTGCGGACCCCCGGCCATGACCCCACCTACCCGGATGCGGTTGGACCCCAGCTCCAGCATCTGCAGTTGATGTAAGCTGCTTATGTTCTCAATTTTACTGATTTTGTTGTTGACCAAGAAGAGTTTTTTTAGTCGTGTCAACTTTTCAATCCCTTCAATGTTTCTCAGTAGATTAAAAGAAATATCTAGAACCCTGGAACAAGCAGAACACTGGATGAGACGGGTTGCACAGAACTGCGAGTGTAACTGACCGAGAGGCAGCCCGGGGCCACCCTGGTGACTGGATCTCTTGGCGGCCCCAGGGCCCCAGGGAGAGCAGGGTGGGGATGGCCCATGGGCCCCAGCACCTGGGCTCACAGGACAGCTCTGAGGGCGGACACCGTGCTGCCCCTACTGGACCAGCCATGAGCCGAGGCCCCTACACAGTCAGGTGCGGGCAGGACCCCGCGGCCGGGGCGGCCTCTCTAGGCCAGGAGCCGGGCACAGGCGCTGGGGGCCCGGGGCGCACGCACTCCAGCTCTGTCAGCGCGTCCAGGTTCTCAATCTTCTTGATCTGGTTGTCGTAGAGGTCCAGCTCTCGGAGGCCGTGCAGCTCCTCCAGGTTCTCAATGCATTTAATCAGGTTCTGACGGAGGCAGAGCGTCTGGGGACAGAAAAGGACACAGGCAGTGGGCGGGAAGACCGCGCAACAGCACCTGTTGTTTTCTAGAGGGGCTGACCCTGGCGTGGGGGCCTCGGTCAGGGGTCGGGGCGTGCTGTTTCCTGGCAGAGTGAACCCTGAGTGGGCTCAATTTTGGAAAACAAATGAGGTGTGTGCGTAACTGCAGGTGGGTCTGGGTCGCCGCCTGGGCTGCTCTAGAACCTGCCTGCCACGTTTGGATGGAAGGTGCTCGAGGAGGTCTGGGGTCAAGGTGGCATCACTGACCCTGTTGCTGACCTGCCTACACGCTGTCAGGGGACGGATGCTGAGGTGTTGTAACACGTCACCGCTTGTGCAAGCACATTCCTCTCACCTTCACTTTCTTCAGAACCTCAAATCCTTCAATTTTCCCAATGCGGTAGTGATTCAGATCAACATCCTAAAACAGACAAAACCCGGCTCAGCGGCAGACGTGCCTGAAGACCCGCTTCCGAGAACGGGAGCTACGAGGCCTGCGGGGTGGGCGGCGGTGAGGGTGAGGGAGAGAATCGGGAGCTGGGGCCACACGGAGTCTGCCGGGATCTGCAGCAGCCAGGTGACGGTGACATGGAGGCGAGCTTCAAGATGCTCGTTGGGTTACCTACGTCTTGCTATAGTTTTATGTAAAACTGACACTCCAAACAAGCAGTTTGTAACACCCTCCTCTGACCCGCTAGCCCCCTTGACACAAAACATGAGCTCTGAGGAGACGCACATGACCACGTCACCGGCGGTGGCCCCACAGGTCAGTTATTATGCAACTAACAGGTGGGTCTGCCCTTTCACACGCCCTGAACTGTGGTGCTTTTCAGAGGGCGCGGTCGAGACCCCACCATCTACAACACAATCATCTGGCCCATGTAATATCCAAGTCAAAGATTTCATTTGCTACACTGGTTAAATAGAAATGGGATTTCAACCACTGATATTAACAACAGTAAGAACATAAGGCATCTAACCCAACCAAGCGAGGCTTAAACGACCTCTCCCAGGGGATCACTTACTAATTTAGCCCCTTGATAAAAGATAACCTGATGGTCAGAGTGGTCCATCACCACACCCCGAGGCCGGCCCGAGCAGGCGACATTACCTCTGCATCTCTGTCCAGATTAATGGTTTCCATGTCCACAGGCAGCTCTTGTTCTTCTGAAAACATGAGAGAGAGAAAGAGAGAAAGAAAGAGAGAGAGAGAGAGAGAGAGAGAGAGAGAGAGAGAGAGAGAGAGAGAGAGAGAGAGAGAGCCCATTCAGAGCCCCCATCTGCAGGAGGTGGCAGCCCTGGCAGTGGTGAGAGCTGGAACTCAGGCTGCCCGGCTCCGAGCGCTGACTGGAGCGTAGAGAAGCCAGCAGGTGACATGTGGAGGACCAGGGTGATGTGGAGGGCATAACAGTCCGCCCCAACAACAGTCAACTTCCAGGCATTCCGAGTTTTCTGAATTCAGCTGCCGGCAGAGGTCTGAACTTCCGTCTATACCGCTGGATGCCCCGAGAAGCGTGCCTGCAGCTGTTGGCAGAAAGAAGTGGGGAGGCCGCCTGCCGCCGACTTGGCATCGCCCAGAGCTGCACAACCGGCAACAGCCTGCACTCTGGTTTGTGACCATAAATCAGGCCATTTGACTGTAGATCATGTTGAGCATTATCAGACGATCTAGGAGGTGCCTTTTATTGCTTTGGAAGATGGCCCAGCAGCTATAAGCACTGCTCTCTGCAAACAGCAAAACGAACTGAAGCGTGGCCCAGCAGACAGGATCAGAGCCTGCAGAAAACTTAACACTCTTCTCCAAGGGCAGGCCCCGGCCCAGGCCTCAGGCTCCTGGAACACCCAAGGCCTGAGGACCACCAGATCACTCACGCTGCAGAGCGAGCAGCCTCGAACCCGCAGCCTCTCTTCATTTCATGGGAACTCTTGAAGCAAGTAGATCTAAAAGAATTAAACACTTCAAGAGGAACAGTGATGGCTTGATTTCACAGTCTTATGCTTTCTTCTCTCGGTCTGCTTGCACTAGGGTCCGAGGCAGGCCGTGTATTATGGCTGGGTGGCGTTTCCCTAACAGCCCTTTTGCTCTTGCAAGTTCAGGTTGAAGGAGCTGGGCCACCTGTCGGGTACCGCTTTTCCCAGGTGGATCGTGGGGCTGACTGGCCTCTATTTCACGTGAACTGGTTGTCACCGTCGTGCCTGGCTCCTTCTGCCGCCTCTTCCCTATGGCAAAATTGTGCACGCACCTGTGTTGCCGTGGGCTCATGCCTGACCTCCTGTGCTGACCAGCCTGGCCCCTGGACCGGAGGCCTCAGGGGGAACACATGACACAGGACCAGCTTGATAAGGAAGCAGTAGCCCCACACTACTGAAGTCACCTCAGTCTTTTTTCTGTGCCTTTTCCAGAACAATCAACAGTAGCTAAAAAAAAATGTCATACTACAGTTTACCCATGACTTTATAAGATAGGAACCAACCTAAAAATTAAATAGAAGAAACTGTGCAAAACCAAGAGGTACACCTGAATTACCTGCCCCTCCCTCAGACAGCACAAATTCAACACCATGCACTCAGGAAGCTGCAATGAAAGAGGCATATAGTGATCTGGTGCTCAGGTCACTTACTGTCCAAACCAAGACACTCTGGGAGTAAAAGGGGCGCTACAATCACCGTGGGCCAGCAGGTGGGAACTGGGGAGGCCGCGGGCTTCTCAGGACACGTGGTCATGTGGTCTAAGGGGTTCTGTCCATATTACACACAGCCACTCCCCTACCCCCAAAGTTAGCTTAAACTCTGACACAAAGTTACCACCCTACATCTTTCAGAATGTATTATGTATTGAGCATATATTTTGATGTTAGAGAAAATAAGTAAAAGGTAACAGTTGACATGTTTGAATTTGTTTTATTTGAACTTAAGACTGAAATAAACACAGGTAGGAGCAAGTCCTGCTTTCTCTAAGGACTTTCAAGAATACATGTTCCCAGATAACGGATCAGCTAGGAGTCTGGAGGAAAGAACGCTGGAGTCGGACAAGCCGGGTTCTGGTGCAGCTGTTCTCCTGGGTAGCTGTGTACCCGTGGGCGAGGCGCAGCGAGCCTGTGCTCATGAGCCAGGTGGGGGAAGCCCAAGACAGGGCTCCATCAACTCTCCAGGTATTCAGAGGTGAGGACGGGGCACTTCCCCCACTTGGCTCTCTGAGACTAAGTTAGATAGTAATGAAAGCTTTCAACCCTCACACCCACGTCACTGCCAGAATATCGACTCTGAAGTTCCAAAATGTGACGGATGCTTTTGCGGTATCTCCTGTGCCTTAAAATTATGTTGCCATAGTTACCAAACATCTTCACTGGCTCAGAGAGCACCATGGTATTTTAAAAATTAGTTTTTAAAAATAATTTGTCCTTATTATCAGAATAGTAATGTACAGTTACTACCTTGGAAGTCCAGACACTGCATATAAATGGAGAAAATGCAGAAGGTACAAGACCCTTCCCAACTCACTGCTCAGAGGCACCCTCAATTATTAATATTCTTTAAGCAAAAATAAGATTGTAACATGTGTACTGTTTGGAAACTTTCTTTTTCCCCCTAATTATATACCTTGAACATCTTTCTGTCTGTTAGTTTCTACTCTCATTGTTTTCAACATAAATCAATTTCCTAAGCAAACAGACACACAAAGGCTTAGACCAGAGCTGGGCAATGTGGACAACTACCCGTACAGGCTGAGGACTTACTCACTGTGTTGTGGTTCCCTAACGAAGACTATGGGGACATTTTCTACACAAAGTGGTTTTCCTAACATCTAGGCAGTTAAGGGGTCCATCTCAAACCTGTAAATATGGTGAAGGAGGACTCAGGACCGAGCTCTCTAAGACATTACAAGTGCTCTTCTGAAAGCAGTTTGTTACTACGGTGGGAAAGAAAAGCAGAAGAGTCACCTGTACATTTATTTCAAATCTCACTTCCTGAACACATAGCTAATAAACCAGTTCTCTGGTTCTGCCCCAGAAGACACACAAGTGCTGGTATCGTCAGCGGTGGTATCTGCCTTTGGTGGAATTGGAAAAAGCAAGTGCGTTCAGTGAGCCTGTGGCTGAGGGGCGCCTGGGGCACACGTCCAGGACCCAGCCTGCCCAGCTGACCAACAGCCAAACCAACCCCTGAGCACAGCGGTCCTCCAGGGACAGCCACGTGCCACACCACCCTCACCCACCCCCATGGCGAGTTCAAGGTTCTTAGCTCGGCCCGGTACCTTGTGGGTCCTCCCCATCCTTCAGGCTGTGCTCACTGAGGTCGGCCACCACACCGCTGCTCTGCTTCTTCCCTTCTTCATCACCTGATTCTTCAGATTCCACTCGCCTGTCAACTGAACCCACACGGATCAGTCAGAATTCCCATTCACTTCCAGTCTCTTTTGAGAACACAACCGGTTGTAAGCCACAAAGACTTCACTCAAAAACATTTGCTGAACTGAGTTCAGCGAGTACCTGAGTGACTTCCATGTCCCCGGCACCATCGAGGTATATAGTGGCGGGAGAACTGGGGGCGGGCGGGGCAGAGCAGTGAGGCCACACGCGTGTGCAGGTGAGTGTCACACTATTCCTGCCCTTGAGGACTCGTGAAGAGCCCCCAGGTATTCTGACAGCCCTGGGGTGTTGTGGGTAAACACACTAATGCTAACACCGAGAAGTCTGCACGTCTGCATAGAGGGGACCACTGTGACCCTTCCGCCACATACCTTCATCCACGCTCCACTATCCATTTGGCCAAGAAAACCAGCCAAGTTCACAGGCCCACGTTCTGAAAGAAATCAAGACTAACTCAAATCAGACTGTGGGTGGGGGGAGCCCTAGCGACCAAGGAGAAGGTAGCCACCAATATGCCAAATGCCTCATGAGAAGGTCACGATGCTAACATCAGACATACTGATGTCAGCTCAAAGCTCTGAAAGGCTGGTAAATAAATACTTTTTGAGTTAATAATTAAGGCAGTGATTAAATGTGGCAGGCTGATAATTCCGTGACATGTCATCAGATAATTTTTCTTTCCCCTTTTTCCTGACCTCTTGCGGAAGGAAGTCTGCCCAGAAGCCCTGAGGCACTGACAACTGCCTTGGTTCCTGACTACAGCTTACCCACAAAGGGGCGTGCTCCTTGAGGAGAAGGAAGTTCTATTCCCAATTTGTATGTCCCACTGGGCCTAGTAAGGAAGCACCCAGGAAACGACAGCTGGACAAAACATGTCCTTATGAAACCCACCCCCAAACCTCCACAACTGGTTCTCCTTCCCTGCACAACTGCCTGGGCTCATGGGCTCAGCTCCACATTCATTCCTTGTGCCTGGGGCTCCCGCTGGGCCTCCTGACTCGGCTCTCTCTCGGTGGCTTGTCTGGCCCTGCCAGAGAATCTGATCTTATTCTAACATCCAAATCTGATTTGTGACTCCACAAATTTGCAATGCCAATGGCTCTTCCTGAGTTTGCATCTTGCCACTTAGAGACAGCTTTGCCAAGTTACTTCCTTTTCCAAGCCTCAGTCTCCAAATCTGCAGAAGGGAGCTAGTCTAGTAACTATTCTCAGAGCTGCTGTCAGGATTAAATTAGAAAAGACTCAAGCAGTTAGTTTTTAATAAATAAAAGTGGTAAAACAGTTAATAAATTAATTATAGGTAGCCCTGCTTTTCTAAAGTTCATTGTATTTTCAGGAAAGACCCACGTTAGTGCCCATGTTTGCTAATGAAAAAGACCTGAAGAGGATTTTAGCTTTTACAAAAAAAAAAAAAGTCAAAAATGAAAATAGTGTCGTTTGGTTTTGCAGTGTGCCCTAAGAGAGGCAGCGCATACCCCAAGCAGTGACCATGGCCCTGCTGAGCTCCCCAGGGGCTACAACCAGCCTCGCAGGACCAAGCTGACTCTGAGCTGCATCTGCGAGCATCTGCGCTTCATCCGATACAGTGTACCCGTTAGCACGTTGTGACTTAAGGTAACTGCTTCCTTGCTTTATGCCATTTCGGGCTTGAAAATTTCACAGGAACGCTTGGCTTTTACACAGTGGGGAAACCTGCAGTGTTAGGCACAAGGCTCTCTGTGGTGAAGGCTAAGCAAGACAAGGTTCTGCTGGGTCATGGTGTGGTGCGGCTCAGCTCAGGGCGGGTGGGGCTTAGCTAAGGAAGGGCAGCCAACAGGAAACCTGGGACTCTCTCCTGAGGGCTGCAGAGTCTGGGGCCTGTGACAGAGGGATCACCATGGGAGGTGACAACAGGCTGGCTCAAGGTATTGGAAGTGGGAATATAAGAGGTTTGGAAATTTGGAGATTTTAAGGGAGCTTAAAATCAGAGCTTACTGACCAATGAGAGAGTCAAATGTCTGGGTTTTGTATTTGCCATTTACCAAGACATGAAAGAGGTTGGGGGTGAGGGAGAGAAAAGGGGGGCTAGGAAGTGGCACTTCCTTGCTTAGAAAGATCCAAGGGGGGAAGCCGGGATGGCTCAGCGGGTTAAGCACTTGATTTGCAGCCCCGGGGACTGAGGATTGAATCCTGGCCCCGGCCTGTGTGGACCCACATGCTGAACTGGGGTGAGCTTCCCATGCGGGAGGCCCCTGGCCCGGTTCCTGCCCTGCACGGCCCCTGCCCACCTGTTTGGAATGAATCCATGTTGAAAACTGATGATGTACAACTATGGAGGCTGCTCCAGGCCCTCCCCCTTCTCTCTGTCTCTGTCAAAAACAATAAATCTTTTTTTTTTTTTTTAACAGACAGTAATTCTTTTATCTTCAGTGCATATTTATTTTTATTTTATTTTATTTTTGACAGAAACAGAGAGAGACACAGACAGCTAGAGAACTGAACTGGGGGAGCTCCCCAGCTCAGCATGTGGGTCCGCCTGGGCCGGAGCCGGGATTCGATCCTCAGTCCTCAGGGCTTCAAAGCGAGCGCTCAACCCGCTGAGCCATCCCGGCTTCCCCAAACAATAAATCTTAAAATAAATCAATAAAAAAAAATCCAAGGGTCTCAAAGCCCAAGACTTTTCAAGTGCTCCCCCCTCCCCCGCCTTCCCTTGCCAGCTTTAGGGGCACCCTCCACCCTCATCCAAAGTGACTGTCACACCCTTGGTCATACGCTCCTCCCAACCGGCCACATTCTTTAACACCCCTTTGCCTTTGTTTCCTGCGCCTGAAATGACCTCTGACCTTCCCCTGACCCTGCTGAACCTTCAAGGTTCAACTCGGAGACTGGCTTTGGTCGCAGGGCCATGAGGTCCCGCACAGGCCGCTCCTTCACCGTCCCGCCCCCTTGTCTGCCTTTCTGCCCGGTCTACACACAGCGGCTGCCCCTCTGCAGCTCTGCAGCCCCCGTGAAACCCGCGGGGCCCAAAGCACATCAGCGTTCAGACACAACCGGCTCTCCAACCGGGGGTGCGCGTGTGCGCGCGCGTGCAACCGCATGCACATATGCACGCGCGTGTAACTGTCTTCGACAAAAGTGAAGGCTGCATTCAGCTCCTTCCCTAACTGCGAGGACTCTGCAAACAGGCACCTGCTGTTGTTCTAGAACTTCCCCATGGTTCCTGCCCGGCCCTCCCCACCACCTTGGAGACGACCCCTCGCCGCCACCGCCACGAGGGCAGGCCCCACGCTCCTCGCGTCCCCCGTTAGATGCACGGGGACCGACCCCGAGGGTCAGGCGCACAGCTTCAGGGCGACGATGCAACCAGGCGGGTGAACGCCCGGGCTGCGGGGCCCCGGCGCGGTCGGTCCCCCGACCCACCGGCCGGGTTGTCGCCGCCGCTTTCCGCTGGGGCCTGGGGCCTCCCGGGCCGCCCCCGTCCCTCCGAGCCGGCCGCCCCGTTTCCCGCGGGCGAGGCCGCTGCAGGCCGCCGCCCCCAGCCCGCTGGGCCGTTCGGCCGCCACCCCGCGGGGCCGCTCACCCTCCATCATCTCCTGCGACTGCTGCGGGCCCGCGCCGCGCTCCGCCGCCATGTTGGCTGCTCGTCCCGTTTCCGTAACCTGTCGCCTCAGGCCCGTCAGCCAATCAGCGCTCTCGGCTCTGCGGGGACCCAGCCAATGGGAGCGCAGCGCAGGGCCGGACGCCCGACGCGCCTGCGCCGCCGCAGGGCCTCATGGTCGCTGGTAGTCCATCCGCGAGGCCGGCCGCCTGACCTGCTCCCGTCAGGTAATGGGGCTCCCGAGTCGCACAGCGGGCGCCACAGCCTCCGCGGGCGTGTTTGGCCCGTGAGGGAGCCGCCCCGGCCTCCAGGGCGAGGCTGCGGTGAGGCGAGCTCCGCGCTGCTCTCCCTCCTCAATGCCAAGACCGGAGGAAACGGCGTCTGCCGTACCGGCCGGAGGAGGCGCCGTCTCATTTGGCTCCTCGGAGGCGCCGTAGGCGTTCGGAGCGTCCTTAGCAACCGTTAGCGCCGGCGTCTCCGCTCGGTCTCTCCGAGTCCCGCCCACACGCGCCAGTGGTTGGCTTGTGGGTCCTGTCAATCGGCGTGAGTTGCTCCGCCATTGGCCGGCGGGGCTGGAGGCGGAGCTCGGCTTCCTCGCGGTTGGATGAAGCAAACCTGGGCGGGGTGACAGCTGAGTTACCTCCGCTGGGGAGCGAGCCGGCCCCGGGCTCCGCGGGGTCCCGGGTGGCTGCCCGCTGCCCGACGGCCGATTGCCCCGCGTGGCGCCCTGGAGCCCGGGTCCGAGCCTCCCAGGTCCTCAGGGTCTTGGCCTGGGCGCTCAGTGCTCAGCTGGTGCGCGCTTCGTTCACTCCTATTGCGTATCCTCCGGGAGGCCCCCTGCTCTGAGCTGCGGACGACGCCTGGCACCTGGGAGCTTTTTTTTTAAATTTTTTTAATTTTTATTTTTTTGTTTTAATTTTATTTATTTATTTATTTATTTATTTATTTATTTTTGACAGAGAGAGAGAGAGAGAGAGAGAGAGAGAGAGAGAGAGAGAGAACTGAACTGGGGGAGCTCCCAGTTCAGCACATGGGTCCGCACGGCCGGGGCTAGGACTCGATCCCTGGTCCCCGGGGCTGCAAAGTGAGCGCTCAACCCGCTGAGCCATCCTGGCTGCCCCTTGGGAGCTTTTCAGTAAAGATTTGTGGGATGGCCGCACGGGCGGTGGCGAGCAGTCTGTCCACTTGGATGCCCCACACGTCCCTGGGCCAGCCTTCATCTTCCAGTTTTTCTCCTTCAGAGAATGGCAGTGGCCCGGGCTGCAAACTTGGGGTGTGTTTTCGATACCTTTCATCCCCCCTGCCTTCCAAATCCCACCACCCAGGTCATGGCGGTCCTGTGTGTAGTTTTGTCTGAAGGGTACCCTCTCGCGGTCTTTCTGACGTTGCTTTAGGTTAAGACCTCATCATTTCTTGCCCAGATTGCTGTAACTTTTCTCCCCACCCCCGCATTGCCCTGGGAGTGGTCTTTGTAAAGTGTGCAGCTGGTTATATTGTTCAGGCATGGACGTTAGGCATAAAATCCACACTGCTTCAGCAGAAGGCCCTGCTGTGTCCCGGGGCTCCACCTCCTTTCCTGTGCATTGAACTCCTCCCCAAGGGCCCTGTGGGCATCTTTGCCCTGAGGTGGTTCTGCCTGGAAGGCTCCTTCAGGCTCAGCACTGCTGGTGGCTTCCTCCGCCTTTGTTCACACCATCACTACAGCCGCCATCATCCTGGGTACTGGTCAGGATGCCTGGGTGCAGGACACGGAGATGCCGTCTCAGAATGGCTCTGATGGTGAATAAAGTTGGTGGTGCCCAAATATCAAGTCTGGAGGAAGGCAGGCTTTAGGGCGGGTTCGTCCAGTGGCTCACAGTGACATTCTTGCCATTTTCTGCTCTGCTGTCTGCGGTGTTGGCTTCACCCTGAGGTTGGTTCTGCCCTTGGCTGTACAGCAGTGGTGGGAGCAGTTGGCACTCTGCTTCTGAGCTTGTGTCCTGGTAGCAGAAAGCTCACCCATAAAGGGAAGGAGTACTTTCCAAGAAGCACCCTGCAAACCATTCCTTGCTTCCTTTTGGTCTGAGGGGAGGGGTTCACTCATGCTTTCTGGAATCAAAACTGGCAATGGGAATAGAATTACTCTGAGGCACCATGAAATTCCTCTTTGGGTTCACTTTCCCATGATAAACCCCTTATACCCCAAACCCCCAAACTGTCATGGCTTTAAAAAAATGTTCTAAAAACCTAGGCCTAGACTTGCAGGTATTTCTGGTTAGTGTTTAAACTCAAATTTAAATCTGTGAAAAAGGAAGTGATCTAAGGTTGTGTGAAGCCAGGCTCTGTTCTCAGAGCCAGCCTCAGACCATGGAGCCCTGGGGGGCTCTGGGCTCTGTCGGTGTGCAGCTCTGCAGTGCTGAGCTGGCCAGCCAGGGACCACCCACAGCATAGCAGGAAGGCGCAGAGAGAATGCCTTTCCTGCATCCATGTCTGATTTACCAATTTTTGTCTTTTCATGAAAGACAGTGTTTCTTGTCCTTATCCTCCCTTCACATTATTTTACCTTCTCTCCTGTTTGTTACTTTTACATAGCAAACTTCTCTAACATTTACAATGTAGTCTGAGGAGTTTTAGTGCTTTTTTTTTTTTTTTACAAAGTAAAACTTTCGTAACATTTACAATGTCTGAAAACTTTTAGTACTTTTTTTACAAAGTAAACTTTTGTAACGTTTCCAATGTAGTCTGAATAGTTTTAGTACTTTTTTTTACAAAGTAAATTTGTAACATTTACATTGTAGCCTGAAGCTGTAATCAGGCCTTCTGTGTTTTGTCTATAAATTGGCTGTAGGGGTAGGAAACTATGATCATGCCATTGGTATTTATTGTAGAGAAAATTAGTGCATTTTGATGTTTAGAGAGGAAATATAAACCTGTGACATTAAAATGTTGCTACCTGAAAGAAAGTAACACATTCTAATAGTTTATTTAATGCCTGTCTAGCTTTTTATTCATTCAGCTGTTGCTTTTCAACATCCTGTGCTGAATATGTAAATTTACGTGTATGTATAAAACATCTTTTAGTTCTTTTAGTGTATACTAGTTGATTCATACAGAAGGATAATTGTAACATTAGTCCTGAATTGTAACTGTCAAGTGAACTCATTTATTTTTTATTTTATTTTATTTGTATTGGTTTTTGACAGAGAGAGAGAGAGACAGAAACAGAGAGAGAACTGAACTGGGGGAGTTCCCCAGTTCAGCATATGGGTCCGCAAGGACCGGGGCCGGGATTCGATCCTCGGTCTCCGGCACTGCAAAGTGAGCACTTAACCCACTGAGCCATCCTGGCTTCCCCCAAGTGAACTCATTTAAATCCACCCCCCAAATTTGGAACCAGGGCCCTGTGCCATTGTGTTTTTACCATTCCAGGTTGCTCCTGGACCACAGAGGAAACTTGCCTAAAGTCTGGGTTTATCACATGTGTATCCCTAAATGATAGCTTCAGATTGGGGGGTTATAAAAAAGGAAACCCTACTGTGGTTTTTTTTTTGTTTTTTTTTTAATATTATTATATTTTATTGTTAAATTTAATGGGGTGTGAAACCCTACTGTTGATAGTCTTTTGTAACTTGATTTTTTTCAATTATAGGGCTAAGATTTATTCTTGTTGTGTGTATAGCATTTTTTTCACTCTGTAATTCATAACATGGACTTACCAGAATTTGAAATCTATCTGCTTGCTGATGAATGTTTAAGTTTTTTCTTTTGACATTGTGAAACTTGCTGCCCTGGACGTTCTTGTTTGTGGCTTGCTACCCATATGTAAGAATTTCTATAGAATGTAAATCTAGTTGTGGAATTTACTGTCAGTGTAGGCAAATGTTTGATTTAAATGGTTTTCTAAAGAGATTCACACTGAGCTGTAGCTTTATCAACATTTGGTACCATTAGAATTCTTAATGTTTGTTGATTTAGGAGGCATAAAATCGCCATGATTATGCTAACAAAGTGAAGCCCCTTGTCGCAGGCTTATTGGCTACTAGGGTTTCCTCTTCTGTGGAATTCTTTTTAATATATATATATTTTTTTACTTATTTATTTTGACAGAGAGAGAGAGAGAGAGAGAGAGAGAGAGAGAGAGAGAGAGAGAGAGAGAGAACTGAACCGGGGGAGCTCCCAGTTCAGCATATGGTTCCGCACAGGCCGGGGCCAGGATTCGATCCTCGGTCCCTGGCGCTGCAAAGTGAGCGCTTAACCCACTGAGCCATCCCGGCTTCCCCTTCTGTGGAATTCTTGTTCCTATTCCTTGTTCAGTTTTCTGTTGGTCTATGTGTCTTTTAAATTTTTTAATTTATTGACCTTTTAATCAATCTTGGATATTAATTCACTGTTGGTTATATATGTGGTGAATATCTTCTCCCAAATTGTGGCTATTTCATTTTCTTTCTGATAAGTTTTATGAATAGACCTCAACTTTTTGTATCTGGTGGGTTGAGTGTCTCCCCTGGGATCCTGAATTGGTGGGTTTATCTCTTTGTTATTGAAAGAGCTGTCTTTAGCATGACTGTGGTCCATCCATCCTCACATGGCGGGTTCTGACCCAGAGGGCAGGCTGTGTGTGAGTCTCTTGGGCTTAGTGCAGCCTTGGGGAGAATTGGTTGGTAAAAATGCCTTTATGCGCTTGCATTGCAGATGTTGATCAGGGTCCCCTTGTTTTCCAGTTGACAACTGTTCCACAGCCACCATCTCCCAATGGAGGACAGAGGCTTGCCTGCCTTTGAAGGGGGCCTGTCCTCTCCAGCGCTGACTGAGGGCCCCGCTGCACAGACCGCCTCCGAGCCCAGCAAGTCCTGCTCGTCGGCCTGCAGGCACCTGAGCAGGAGGAACGGGCTTGCGAAGCTCTGCCAGAGCCGGGTGGCACTGTCTGGTGACAACCTCTGTGGGGCAGGGCGGGGCCAGCGGAAGGGCTCTGGGTCTGGTGCTCATGTGTGCTTGTTCGCTGGTGGGCGGCGTTCCCGGGGCTCCTGCCGCGTCTTTTCTGCCTGATTCTTAGGGAACTGCACTCCAGGCTGCGGTGGGAAGTCACATCCATATCTCAGGGTCAAGTTAGAGTAAAAGGCGACGGGTTACTCACTCTAGGATGTCGTCCGGGCTGGGCTTCCTGGCCTTGTGGGTGGAACACGGCTGGTATTTGCCGACCCCACTGCGGCCTCAGGTGTCCTCCCAGGTGCTGGCTGCGGTCTGTGACCTTCCAGGAACGGTGACGGGACAGAGTAGCTGGGCTGTGGGTCTTGGAGTGATGGACACAGGAGAGCCACCCTTGGCAGGAAGGGACCTCAGAGTGTCACTCAGATAGCAGGATTGAGAATGAGAATGCGGCTCTTGGTGGCTGTTCAGACATGTGGTTGGGACACGAATTGCCTGTTCCCCTTGCAGGCGTTGGGGTGAGGGCTGGGTGAGGGGTTGGAGTGAGGGGTTGGGGTGAGGGCTGGGTGAGGGGTTGGGGTGAGGGCTGGGTGAGGGGTTAGGGTGAGGGGTTGGGGTGAGGGCTGGGTGAGGGGTTGGGGTGAGGGCTGGGTGA
This sequence comes from Craseonycteris thonglongyai, assembly GCA_004027555.1. NCBI lineage: Eukaryota > Metazoa > Chordata > Mammalia > Chiroptera > Craseonycteridae > Craseonycteris > Craseonycteris thonglongyai. The sequence continues at coordinate 11,264 of PVKE010018402.1, read as the reverse complement.
GGGGTTAGGGTGAGGGGTTGGGTTGAGGGCTGGGTGAGGGGATGGGTAAGGGCTGGGTGCGGTGCGTGCTTCTGGCAGCCCCATGACATCTAGAGCTTACTTTCCTTTTCTTTCCAGAGGACAGATGGAGCTCCTACTGTCTGTCCTCGTTGGCTGCCCAGAACATCTGCGCTGGCCAATGGCACTGCCTGGCGACACCTGGGCCGGCGGACCCGGCCGAGTCCCTGGGCAGCGTGTCCTGCTGCTCCCTGCTTCGCAGCCTGCCCTCCGGGGGCTCCGCACCCCTGCTGCCAGCACCCACGGGCAACCCGAACAAGGCCATCTTCACCGTGGACGCCAAGACCTCGGAGGTATTTGCATCTCTTTGTGACCGCTGTGGCTTTGGGGTCTGTGCCTTCAACCTGTCGCCTCACACTGAGGAGTTTGTGTGTTTTAAGTGCAGCTAGGAAAGTGGCTGCTCTTACCTGCGTAGTAACAAGGGAGTTGTGAACTGGAGACCTAAATGCGAACAGTGAGCACACGCTGAAGCCTGTTGCTGAAGTGTGAGTGCTGCTCAGAAGGGGGCGGGTGTTCGGCATCAGAATGAAATGCGTTAGCGTAACGCACACGTGAACACAGAGAACTTAGTGTGAGGTGGGCGGGGAGTGTGGCTCAGACCCTGTGTCTGTCTCACAGTCGCGACGCTGTGCCCCTCATGGCAGGTGAGGGGTGCGTGGTCTGACATTCTTGTGTCCACGTGGTTGAGACGCGGGCGGCATTGCTGAGGTGGCCCCAGCAGACGGCAGGGAGGGAGGGGCGTCCTGGGCCCTGGCTGGTGCCTGCACCCCCTTCTTGCCCTCTCTGGGAGGCAGAGGTGCTGCTGCTGAGGGGTTCCTCCTCTCTGTGACCCGCAGATCCTGGTTGCCAATGACAATGCTTGCCGGCTCCTGGGGTACAGCAGCCACGACCTGATCGGCCAGAAGCTCACGCGGTTCTTCCTGAAGCCAGACTCCGACGTGGTGGAGGCCCTCAGCGAGGAGCACGTGGAGGCTGACGGCCACGCTGCCGTCGCAGTCGGCTCGGTGGTGAGTGCGGCCTCGACCGGCTACCAGCCTAGAGCCAGCCGTCGGGGCCCCGGTCAGCGCGGCTCCGTCGTGCCCGCCCCAGGTTGCAGGAGCTGCTGGGGCATCACAGGAACAGGCAGGACAGCCGCCAGCACTGCTCTGGAGGGAGGAGGCTCGACGGCCACCTGCCAGTCTGCCCATCAGGTCCCCAGAGAGAAACGGTGCCCCGCGTCGCACTTGGTGGCACTGAGGGCGGCGAGACTGGGAAGGCTTCCTGGGGCTTTGATGCTCCTGCCCGTGGGACATGTGCATCCGGCGTTGGCAGGTTGAAGGCTGTGTTATAGACGCTGCACCCTGAGCCTCAGGAAGAAGGTAGACGGGATTTAGTGCATCCGGAAAATTACCCATCCAAGGACCGGTGCTGAGGGCAGAATTAGGAGAGTCAGCGCGTACCGTGTCTCTTTGTTTAAGAAACTGCAGACACGGCTGATGTAGAGCCCACCCATCCCCTAGAACATGCGCTCGGGTCGGGAGGTGCAGTGTCAGAACCTAGTCTGCTTTTTGGTGAATTTCCGAGATGTAAGGCAGGTGAGCGGAGCGTGGAAGCGCCCAGGTGGCCTGGTGGCAGGGGGTGCAGACGGGGTCACAGGGCGGGCTGCCTGTGCCCACAGGTGGACGTGCTGAGCCGCAGCGGGGAGAAGACCCCCGTGTCCGTGTGGATGAAGAGGATGAGGCAGGAGCAGAGCCTGTGCTGTGTGGTCGTGTTGGAGCCCGTGGATAGGGTCTCGGCCTGGGTCGCCTTCCAGAGCAACGTGAGTCTGTCCCTGATCTTGGCTTTTGCACCCGGACCCTTGCTTCACAGGACCCTTGCCCCTCCCCTGAGCTTCACAAACTCCCTCCTCATGTGGGCCTTTGGGCAGAAAGGACTGAGGGTCCTGGGGGCTGGCCTCCATCTGTCGAGCCCCTCAGTGTTCGTGCCCTTGGGCAGGGAACCCAGTCTCCCTGGGCCTGTGTCCTCATCTGTGAAGTCAGGGTGTATTCATAGGGTGGCTTGAACACTTTAGTGAAACGATACCCGTAGGACTCTGGGTGGTGGCCGGGCACACAGCCTCACGTGGGCTGTGCATGGGGGTTGCACTGCTGACGGTGGCGTGTGGGGTGCATGCAGGGCTCCTGCGGGCACTCGGGTGCCCTGTGGAAGGAGGATGATGGCGACACAGAGGCCCGTCCGTGCTCTGTGCACTTCCGCCGCAGGTGCTGCGTTACCTCACGTGCTCTGGGGTGGAGCAGAGCGCTGCTGAGGAAGACGTGAGGCTGATGTGCGGGAAGCTGCTTTTGTGACACTTAGAGACGCTGGCTTTTCCCCCCAGGGAGCCATCACGTCCTGCGACAGGCTCTTTGCTCACCTGCACGGCTATGAGTCTGGGGAGGAGGTGATCGGGCGGCACCTCATGGACCTGATCCCTTCCGTGCAGCTCCCGCCACCTGGCGGGCCTGTTCCGAAGGTAGGAGCCTGACCTGCCCCCACCCCAGGCCCTGCTCGTGTGGGGGCTGGATGTTTGGGGGCCTCCTGTGAGGAGCGTGGCATAGATTTAAATCTAAAGCTGCAGAGACTCAGCGTGAGGGGCTGCTCTCAGCTCTGGGCTGTGTCTCTTTCAGAGTCTTGAGGTTCAAAGGTGTGTTGGGAGAGCCAGGGACGGCGCCACCTTCCCGCTGAGCCTGAAGCTGAAGTCCCGGTGCAGCAGCACAGCAGCGGAGGATGGCCCCGCACCGCCCGAGCAGGGCTACAGGGCGTCCGTCTGGGTGTTCTCCACCATCAGTGGCCTCATCACCCTCCTGCCGGACGGGACCATCTACGGCATCAACCACAGCTTTGCGCTGACGCTGTTTGGCTACGGGAAGTCTGAGCTTCTGGGCAAGGTGGGGGCTCCCGCCGGCCGGCTGTGGGTCCTGCGGGGAAGCTGGTCTGTGCCCCATAGCGAGGGGGGTACTTTTCCCAGGCCTGTGTGCCTGCTGCTCCCAGTCCTGCTTGCCGGTGTTCCTGGGGGGCATATGGGCCTGATGCGTATTCCTGCTTATAGCCCCACAGCCCCCTCATTCTCAGGACCCCACGTGAAGCACGGGATGCCCCCCCCGGGCTGTGTCCAGGGGCCCCCCAGGAGAGGAGGGGCTCCTGCCTCCAAGCCCCCTCTGAGCTGCTGGAGGAGCGTGTATGTCACAGCTGTGACATGTGTCCTGACAGTGCTGTCTGGCCAGGGTCAGAGGAAGGCCCTCTGCCCCAGATGCTCGCCCGGGCGTGGCCCCAGCTGACACCACGTGGAGCAGAACAGGCTGCTCTCTAAGTTCAGCGCAGGGGGCTGATGTGGGGTTACACACACAACTGTCACGTGGGCACTGAGTCTGTGGTGGTTGGTTTGCCATAACTGACACAGGACCGCTCGGTGGTGACCCCTCTTCTTACCCAAGACCACCGAGAGGCCCCTGTGCTGAACTTAGAGAGCAGCCTGTTCTGCTCCACGTGGTGTCAGCTGGGGCCACGCCTGGGCGAGCATCTGGGGCAGCTTTGGAACGCCCCCGCGGGAGATGACGGAAGCCCCCTACTTGGTGGCCGGGCTGGCGCTGTCCCGAAATCTTTCATGAAGCACCTTGTGCACATGGGCTGCAGCCAAGGGACAAGCGTCCATCCCCACTGCCACTCACTGGACAGGCCCCAGCCCCAGTGACAGCCAGTCAACTTTGTAACCTTGTTTGAGGTCCCAAAAGCAGGTCCCTCTCTGATCTGTGTTGAAAATGGTAAGAAGCAAGGAAGCCAAAGTTTAGTTAAATTAAGTCAAACTTAGATCCGTTGAAGTTACTGGAGCCGCAGTTAGCAGATTTGAACAAGGTGTTCCTGCAGGACGTTGAGGACGGGGGTCCCTTCAGGGGTGCATGTGGGTGGCCCCACCTCCCTCTGCATGAGAGGCTGTGCTGTGTTCACATGGCCAAGGCCCCCCAGGAGGGTCCCCCGCCACCCGGGTGCACAGCAGGTGTGCGCACGCAGCTTCTGGACCCGGGACCCTCACACTGAGGCCCCTGTTGGGCCCTGGGCAGTTGCGTGCCCCAGGTTCTTTTGTCCTTTGATACCAGGGCACACGTCACTCCCCGGGTGACGAGAAAGGAATTTGCAAACGGGCTCCCAGGCCTGAGGAGAACGTGGGGCAAAGGCCAGATGTCTGTTCAGGAGACGTGCAGATGTCGGGATAACTAGCTGCAGAGCGTGTTAATTTTATCTTTTTCATAAGAAAAGGGAAAAATGATGAATTCCGTGCAGGTCCTCACTCCTGGAGCTGTGACGCTCCCAGAGGCAGCCCTTGGCCTTCGCTTCCTCCCAGGAGAGACAGAGGGCCACCTGCGGGTCTGCTCCTCCCCCGGCAACGAGGGCCGCTGTTTGTTTCTAGAACATCACCTTCCTGATCCCTGGTTTCTACCGCTCCATGGACATGGCGTACGACAGCGCCTTCCCATCTCCGGACCCGGCCAGCGGCCTGGACGTGGGCACCCCGAGTGGGCCTGGGGAGATGGCTGTGGAGCCCCGGCCCAGCCAGAGGCCAGCGGGCGAACCCGAGGGTGAGGCCTGGCCTCCCTCTCCCAGGGCACCTGCTCCCCCCACCCCCGCCTGTGCCTCCCCCGGGGGCCCAAGGGAGCTGGGGAGTGGGCGTGCCCGGCCGACGGGGAAAGTGGGACAGCTGTGTGTGTTTGGAGCTCCTCTGTCTCGGGTGGGCCCTCGGTTTCCTGGGGATGGCATATGTGTGTCCCACTGGGGTGTTAGTGGGGGGCTGTCCTGGGAGCAGCTACATGGCCTGTGCTAGGACAGTCATGCTGATTGGCAGTCTTGTCGTCAGTCTGTGTAGCTTTACCGGGTTTGAGGCTGAATCGATGTAGCGTTTTGGGTTGACTGCTGAGTTAAATAGTCATGGCAGGATTTCTTCCTTATGTTTAGCCCCTGTACTTTTAACTCAGCCTTATTTAAATTATCCCCACACCTGTCCCGGGTCCCCACCAGGTGACCATCTTGGGTGCTGTGGTGGGTGGTGCAGCTCCCGTCCTGAAGGGACACGGCTCTGCTGCTGGGTGGGCAGGGCTGCCTTGTGGCCGCCTTCCTGTTGTGAGCAGCCATTCTGCCTGCCCAGGCCCCCAGCAGCCTGGTGTTCCAGGCGTCTGCCCCCTGTGGGAGGGGACAGGGTGCGTGGAGGACCAGGCACCTGGGATGCTGCAGTGACCTGAGGGCAGATTCTGCACAAACACTGGGTAGATGTAACAGGTCCCTGAGGGGTGCTGTGACCGTGACCTCTGATTGGTGAGGTGACGGTTGAGGTCACAGGTGTTGTGTTTCTGGGACTCCATGTGGGCCCCTGCCTGTGGCCCAGAGCTCACGCCCCACAGTGTCCCTGGGGGCCCTGGAGTTGGATGAGGCATCTTACTTTACAAGGCGCATTGTTAGGCTGCAGACCCTTCACATGACCACTTCCCACCGAGGAGCTTCCTTCACCACGTTTGGGTCTCTCTGTCTGCAGACTGTCCTTTCCTCACGATCTTTTCTCTCGTTCACGTTCCCCGTCCTCTCTTCAGAATTCCAGAACATGTGTGTTTAGACGATGTTCTTTGTAGAGAATTGGGGGGTGGGAGCACAGAAGTTCTGCCCGCATTGTCTGTGTGTTTGCCGGCGTGTGCAGACGGGCGCCCTCGCTGGCTGCTGAAAGGCACTGGAGGAACGGGGCCCGCCTGCCCTCTTCTGTCAGCCAGGGGCTGCCGTTCTTTCTGGAGCCTTCTCCATGGGACTGCTGGCCAATAAGAACCGTCCCACGCTCGGCGCGCTACACTGCTGTGTGCTCAGCCCTGTCGGGCGGACGAGCGCTGGCCTCTGGGGCTGGTGGGAAGGCGGGTGACACGCAGCAGAGGCGTGAAGCGTGGGTGGGGCTGGCGCTCAGGAGGATGTGCAGCCTGGGCCCCTGGGTGTAGGAAGGTCCCCCTGGGAAGGCGGTTGGGGGCGGGGCCCTGAAGACAGCTGGGGGCTTGTTCTTGGGGGGGGGTGCAGCAGTCAGGCCGCAGGACTGGGGGGGTTATCGGAGGGACGGGGGCTTCTACCACAGAGCAGAGCCTTGGGAGGTCTGCGGGCAGATGAGGGCCCCACTCCGAATCCGGTGCCAGTGGCTCATGCTGCCCAGGGCAGGGCTCAGGACAGAGCAGCGGGGGGAGTAGAGAGGATGCTGGCCCAGGTGGGGGTGCCCGTTGGGGGGTGCCAAGTCCAATAGGTGAGCCCAGCCCTTGCCCCACGCTCCTGACTTGCGGGGAAATGAGGAGGTGTGTCTCTGCAGGGGCTGCCTGCAAACAGAAAACATTCTTTTTTGCTGTTACTGCTGGATCCAGGGGTTAATGTCATGCTTGCTGGTGACCAAATACTGCCACGAGATGAGACCCGAAAGCCCGTGGGAAGCCAACAATTCATCACTGGGGTCCGGGCCCAAACAGACAGCCGGGGCTGTGTCCCCTCTCTCACGTCTCCACCCACTGCGGGGTAAGCCCTCTGGGGAACGGGCAGGTGCACAGAGTTGTCAGCACTGCCCGTTCCCTGGGGACCCAGTAGCCTCTCTGTGACAGTCCTGCTTTACCTGTAGGAAGTGTTTAAGTAGGTTCTAGGGAACTGGTATGAGCATAATTGTCTCATTTTAAAAATCATTTGAGTCTGTTCTCTCCGCACATGTTTAAATAACAAAGTATTATTTGTACTAAAGGAAGTTCATATGAGGGAAGTTGAAAAATTTAGAGAAGTAGCAGAGAAGCAGCTGTTGTCATAGCTGTTGTGCGTTTGGTCTGTTTTCAACCAGTTTTTCTCCTAAAGACCTCCGACGCATAGAGTGCACTAACATGCCACACGCTGCGTGTGTGTCTGGCCCTTCTTGCCCTTGTGCCGGGCCCAGCACAGTCCTCCTGCCCTGTCTGGGGCCGAGACACAGGTCAAAGGGGCTGTCCTTGAACTTGAACTGTGCAGTCCCTTAAGTCTGGTTTCTTAAGCTCATTGTGTCTGGGAGGTTTATCCACGTTGTGTTTTCCATTCTTCGTGAAAATATTTTTGAGGTATGTAATTCACAAGTGTGGGGGCTTTTCTAAAGCACAGACGATGGTGAGAAGGGGGCCTCCCCATGGCATGCCCCCTCCCCCAGAGGAGACCACTGTGAGCAGCTGTGTTTCTAGACCAGCTCCTGGTGTGCTGATGTGTAAGGCGTGTCACACGTGTGCACACTCGTGCCATCACCTTGTTCCTTTAACACAGGACGGTCACACTGCAGTTGTCCTCTGGGTGTGCGTGCTGTATTTTTTAATGTGGCTACAAAATTTAGTCTTTTTTTCTGTCATAAATTTATGTTGCTAAATGCTTTGTACTTGTCTCTGACAGAGGGAAAAATCTGTGTGATCTCTCATTTTGATTCTAACCTGGCTCGTAAGTAACTGTCACTATGTTATAATCCGCAGTGTGGACAGTGTCCCAGAAGGGAGCCCGCCAGCCCAGGAGCAGTGGTCCTTGTCCAAGGACCAGCGGAACATTCCAGAAGGGAGCCCGCCAGCCCAGGAGCGGCGGTCCTTGTCCGAGGACCAGCGGAACATTCCAGAAGGGAGCCCGCCAGCCCAGGAACGGCGGTCCTTGTCTGAGGACCAGCGGAACATTCCAGAAGGGAGCCCGCCAGCCCAGGAGTGGTCCTTGTTCGAGGACCAGCGGAACGCTGTCCTGGGGAAAGAGGAACCTACGGCAACAGAGAGCCTTGGACAGGACCTTTGGGGAGCAGGCAGGTCCGGCTCAGTGGACAGGAGACAGTTTGCTCCATGTGAAGGGTCTGAAGGTCGGGCCCCAGCCGAGGACGGGAGCAGGAACGTTGGACTGTGTGGACTGTCCCAGGGGGCGCAGCTAGGATGGACGTGTGTGAGCAGGGCCAGCGATTCAAGCCATTGGGGTGACTCCTCGGGGCAGCCGCCTCTGGAGGGCCTCCTGACGCTGCAGCCTGGATCCTGGGGTGAGCAGCGCATGTCCCAGGGGGGCCTGGCCTGGGCCCCCAGCCCCTCGGGGGTGCAACTCTTGTCCACGCCTACTCTGGAGGAGCCACGGCTGGGAGCGTGGAATGACAGGGAGCAGCTGTTCAAGGCGAGCTCTGGGGGCCCCGTGGGTGGCTCCTGCGTCGAGCTGGTCCCCGCGTCGTGCCCCCTGGTCCCTGCCGCTGTGTCGCTGTGTGACTTGGGAGGCAGAGACCTGTGGGCCGGCCGCTCGGGCAGCTCCTCGGCCTGCTATGCTCTGGCCACTGACCTCCCCGGTGCCCCGGGTGCCGCAGGGGCCCAGGAGGCTGTGTGTTCCTGGAGCCTCAGGGAACTCTGCTTCAGTGAACAGACAGACCGGACTCCTTCGAATGGCTCCTGCACCTCGTCAGAGCCCGTGGGGACAGCCGCTTCGTCGCTGGCGGGCTCCGGTGTGGACGTGAGCCCTGTGCTCAGGCCGAGGTCAGAGGGGCTGGACAGGGAGCTCTCAATGCTCACCGGCACCTACTTCCATCTTGGTGAAGGCCGGCGGTTCCCGCAGGGCTGTCTGGGCCTTGATGGGCCAGAACTGTCTGACACCTGCTTGGTGTCCTCGGTCTGTGATTACGTGAGTGGCCGAGGGAGCCCGGGCTGCGTCACTCCCGTGTGGAGAGCCGGCCCCACAGACACGGGCCCGTCAGGGGGGCCCAGGCCCAGTGTCCAGGTCACCTCCACGCCCGTGAGAGAGGACAGCTCAGCGTCGCCCGGGGCCTCCAGCCTGCACTGTGAGATCCAGGAGGGCAGCTACGCCGGCACCTGCTGCCACCGTGGCGGCGCGCTGCTGAGTGCGTCCTGGGCCCGGGCTCTGCATGGCGGGTGGCCTTCCTCGTCCCGGGTGGGAGGGGGTCCTGGAAGGAATGATGTGCTCTCGGCCCCGAGGTTACAGCTTACCTCTTGAAAATTAGGATTGCAAGTGCGCATGCACGGAAGGTGCAGCCCTGGGCCCACAGTGCAGTCTTGGGGTTCACACTGGGGGCTGGAGTGAGGGGCAGAAGGAGATGGTGGTGGTGGTTCTTCACAAGCTTTCGGGGTTCAAGCTGCTCTGACTAAAAACTTTGCCCTAGGGGGGCATTGTGGTCAGGCCCCTTCACTTGCCCCTTTGAGGCTGATTTGTTTCACTTTCCTTTTTTTCCCCCTAATTTCTTCACAGGTCGTGTTATTTTAGCTGGTTGTTCTTTATTGCTGATTATGTAGTGTTGATCAGTAAGGCTTGTTTCCTAAACCTGAAAAGGTTATATAAGTAATGTTATGTGTGGAAATACTAGAAAATATAAACAAAAGAAAACTACCTGTAAGAGGGGTGGCCCGGCTTGTTCGGGTGTGTGCCCAGGAGGCTGTGTGACTTCACGTGGCTCCGTGAACCACAGCCAGCATGCGTGTGCGTTTCCATTGGAGCTGTTCACATTCCTTCTCCCAGCGGCAGACCTCCCGTCTGTGCGCTGTGCTGAGGGCTGGCTTTCCAGGCTTTTCCTGGCTGGCAGACTCTTCTTGGCCTTTCCCTGCCTGCCCGCCCTGCCCGCCCTGCCCCCGCCTTGGTGCCCCGGCCCCCGGCGTGCTGTCCAGGGCAGTGCGCTTTCTCGTCACGCAGCTGTCATGCTTCTCGCCTCCCCCTCAGGTGTGCACTTTGAGGTGATGCGGGTGGAGCTCCAAGGCCCCGCCCCCCTCTTCTGCTGCTGGCTCGTGAGAGACCTGCATGGCCTGGTGGCCGCAGCCCCGTGGTCCTGCCCGCCCCTGACCAGCCGGCCCAGCTCCACCCACTCTGCGTGCGAGCTCCCTGGACCCGGCCCCGGGGAGGTGGGTGCCTGCAGCCCACCTGCATCCACTGTGTGTGTGGAGTGTTCTCCAAGCTGCTTCTCTCGTGTTTCTTCTGGGGCGGGCAAGGGTCTGCTTGTGGCTTTTCACGCCCCGTGTAAGTATTCGTGTGCACGTGTGGCTTTTCACGCCCCTTGTAAGTATTCGTGTGCACGTGTGGCTTTTCATGCCCCGTGTAAGTATTCGTGTGCACGTGTGGCTTTTCACTCCCCGTGTAAGTATTCGTGTGCACTTGTGGCTTTTCACGCCTCGTGTAAGTATTTGTGTGCGCGTGTGGCTTTTCACGCTCTGTGTAAGTATTCCTGTGGGGACTGGGGTGGAAACCCTGATGCGTGTGCCGTGGCTCGAGGCTGCCTGGCTCTCAGGCCAGGTCCCCGTGGGCACGGGAGGCGCAAGCACGGCTGTTCGCACAGCTGCAGGGGACGTGGGGTGAGCCTGCTGCCATCCGCTCCCCATTGGTGCAGTTGCACGTGGCCCCTCACACCTCCCTCCGTGTCCACAGGTGCTCAGAAGCAGGCTGTGGTGTGAGGACCCTCCCACGGCGGCAGAGCTGGAAGGACTGGCAGCCTGCCAGGGCGAGTATTCACGCAAGTACCGCACGCTGAGCCTGCTGGGCAGCGGGGCCTTTGGCTTCGTGTGGACCGCGCTGGACAAGGAGGAGAGCAAGGAGGTGTCTGCCCCTGGAGGGAAGCGGGGCCGGGCCTGCCAGTCTGGGGGACACGGCGTTCTCCCCACCACGTCTCCTCGCCCTGTTGCCAGAATTTACCGGAGCTGTGTGGGCTGACAGGCCACACGTCAGTCTTCCTAATTCTAGGAAGTTCCAGTGGGTCCCTCTGCCGGTTGAACGATGGTCTCTTTTCCTGTCTGTGTCTCGTCCCCCTTGCTCTGCCTGCCCTCCTGTCACCTGGTGAAGTGACCAGCGTGCTGTGGGCCTCCCACTTCCCCTGCGGCCCCTTTCTTGATGGGTCCCTTTTGCTTGGGGCTATTTTGCTTCATTTTGAGCTCACTAAATGTTTTTGAAAGTGAATTGAGTTCTGTCAGAGGTCTTTCCAGCATCTGTTGAGGTGACCATGCCCTTGTACCCTGTAGTGATATAACAAACCATCTGTTACAACAGTCTGCCCTGGAGCGTGCTGTCACATTCTTTTAGGGCAGTACTGTTTGGTTTGCCAATATTTTTATTTGGGATTTTTTACATTTATATTCATCCGAACGTTTTTTTTTTTTTACTCATTGCAGTGGCATGGGCATGTCCACCTGGGTGGGGGGGGTCTGCCTGGGGGTGTCCACCTGGGGGGTGTCCGCCTG
>PVKE010018401.1:17797-29691 GCA_004027555.1 Craseonycteris thonglongyai | reverse complement strand
AAAAATCCTACCTCTGCCTCTTATTACTTCTTGAGGTAGACAGATGGAAGCAAATTAACCTCTTTGAGCCCGTTTCTGTGTCTATAAAATGGGAATAATAACAATATCCATTTCTCTGAGTTTTTGCATAGGTCGATGCTGTAACGCGGTCCTGAGCTGCTTAATGGTGTGGATATGTTTTGACAAATGCATTGTAAGGCGATTTTGTTGTTGTGCGAACTTCATATGTAGAGTGCACTTATACAAACCTAGATGATATAACTAGTAATTGTGATTGCAATTACAATTACACAACTACTGTAACTGTATGTGCTGCATTTTATTTTTCAATTTTTTTCCTGATTATTTTATTTTGTAGAATTCTAGAGTTCCAAGTTCTTTAAAAAATTTTTAAGTTAAATTCATTGGGGTGACATTGCTTAGTAAAATTAGATAGGTTTCAGGTGTACAATTCTATAATATATCATCTATATATTGCACGAGTAACGGGGGTCAAATATATGGTAATGGAAGGATAGCTGACTCTGGGTGGTGAGCACACCATGCTATCTACTGGTGTACCACTGGCAGTGCAGCCAGTTTGCTGCCAGCAGGTTTGTTTACACCAGCGTCACCATGAGCACCTGAGTAACTGTAGTGGAAGTGCTTACAGCTGGCTTTTCTTTTTGTGACGCAAGTGCCTGGCTTATGATTTGATTGCCTAGGCATCCACTTCAAGACCAGCTACCTCAGATAAACACATTGCCAGCCAGGGACTCCAGACAAAAAAGCCAAGGCTTCTTTGTTTTGGAGATCTTGATTTCCATAACTGACCATTTGGGCTACTTGTTTTGTGTCCTCTGTCCACACTATAAAGTCTCACTCTTACGTTTTAAGTTCACCAATAAAGAGTAAGCCCCAAAACTCTAGGCTTCTACTGTCAACCCCAATAAAAACAGAATCTCAGACCTGTTCTCTCTCTCTCTCTCTCTCTCTCTCTCTCTCTCTCTCTCTCTCTCTCTCTCTCTCTGGAGTTCTCTTGCAAGCTCTTGTGGGCTCTCACTGGCTCTGTGTGATACCTTGCTATGTGACCCCTTGCATGCCTAGTAGGCTTCAGGATCTCTAAGTATTCAACTCTTTTTTTCCTTCAAAATTTACTAATAGTTATCACCGAGGGGCATCTTATAATCATAATAAGGACCCAAACTGGTTGGTCCAGTTGTATCATTAGTTTAGAAAGGGGAATATCTGTGGAAGCTCACCTGCACCTAGATGAGTGCCTCCAGGCATTGCTAGCTAATATCATCACTATTGATAGACTGAAACCGACACAAAACAGCCATGCCTTGCACTACAACCTTACAATGGCTATGATGTCACTAGGCGATAGGAAGTTTTCAGCTCTATAATAATCTCATGGGATCACCATTGTAGTCTATACAGTTTGCTGTTGACTGAAAGAAATGTTGTTATTCAGTGCATGGCTGTATATGTAATATACCTGGCATAGAGTGAACATAGAATTCAACATGTAATTAATTATTAATATCACCATAGCCCTTTGTATGTCCTTCCATGTTGCTGTAATGATTTGGTCAATCTCTCTTCTCTACTTGACCGCATTCCTCTTGTTGGCAAGTATCAGGACCTGCTCATCTTTGTCCCCTTCAATGACTGTTACAAGTGCTTGTAGGTGGTCAGTCTTTTAATTAGTATTTAATAAATTTAAATTTGCAAAACAACTGTCTCATTTTGTCATCTGTAAAGCATCAGCCCATGTTGCAACATCAAGGCTATTTATATTGGAGAGACACAAAATATTGTCTATTGGTCATGGTACAGCGTGATTGCTTATGTGTGCACCTGTGTGCGCATGTGCGTGTGCATGCATGTGGTAGGGGTGGGAAGAAATAAACATGAAACCAAGGCCAGACAACTCAAGGAGAATAAATTCTGTAAAAATGGGCTGTGGCCTCCTGGATGTTGCTGTCTGCTCTTCTCTGTTTTGATGTTGGAGATGGTATGTTACTTCAGGAAGTAAGTCTATTTTTCTATACTTGAAATGATCACATGAACATCATTATGAACATTATTAAATCGCATGTTTGCCTCATCATCTCTGTGGCCTTGGAAAAAATGTAGTCCCTCTCTTGCTCAGTTTCCTCATCATTGAAGTGGGACTTACAAGGTTTTGGGGTGCACTTAAGAAGTTTTTATGGTTGCTGAAAACTTGGCACACAAAAGCACTCAATAAACGTTAGCTGTCACCATCATCACCACCACCTCTACTATCACCATCATTATTATCATTACTCTAAATCCACTTATTAGGCACTAAAGAGGCTTAACATTGCTGTTTTTAATTGTTAGATTTATTAGGGTTACATTGGTTAGTAAAAATCACATAGGTTCCTTGTGTACAACTCTTTCCATCACCATCTATTTAGCTCCCCCTCCCTTCTCTCCAACCACCCTCTCCCCCTTATCTTTGGGTAACTGCTAAACTATTGACTGTGTCCAGTTCTTATTTCTTTGTTGCTTACAGTTGTATATTCCACATATGAGTGAAGTCACGTGGTTCTTAGCTTTTTCTGTCTGGCTTATTTTGCTTAGCATGATGATCGCAAGTTGCATCCATGTTGTTGCAAATGGCAGAATTTCATCTTTTCTTATCGCTGAGTAATATTCCATTGTAATTATGTATGTATGTGTATGTATATATATGTGTGTGTGTGTGTGTATGTATGTATGTGTATATATATATATATATATATATATATATATATATATATACACACACACACACATATACCATAGCTTTTTCATCCAGTCATCTATGAAGCAGCAACATTTTTGTTTGTTTGTTTGTTTGTTGTTCATAAATTGTGTTCTGTTCAAGAACTTACCTTATGTTGTGGGAGCCTGGTTTCTCCATGCTCCATTCTTATTTGAGCAACTGCTATCTATACCATTAGGACTCATCTCTATGATTGGAGAGAAAGCTTTACTAGGGGATGGGTGTATAGAAGAGAATCTTGTAATTAAGAATTTGCTGCTCACCAGGGATGCCAGAATAGTTCAGTAGCTGAGTGCTTGTCTCACAATCATGAGGTGCTGGGTTCAGTTCCCAGCTCTATCATGTGCAAACCCATATGCTGAACTGTGGTGCAACCAATATGGCAATATGCAAACTATTGAGACTGCTCTGGGCCCTCCTCCCTTTTCTCTCTCTTTCACCTTTTCTCAAAAACAAAACAAATGTTAAAAAAAGAATTTACTTCTCATTAGATGTCTTAATGTCATAGATCTTAATGGAAGAATACAATTCGTATTTTGTTTTCAGGCTGATCTGTAAAGACATAGGTCTCAAAAGCCAATTGGGAGCCTTCTGATTCAAGGCTCCTGGCCCACCCACCCTCACCACTAGATAGCGCTGTAATCCTAGTTTTAGATTCTTCATCTTTGCTTTGGGTACATAGGAGAATGAAAAGGACTCACAAAATATATCAAGAAGTTTCTCCACAGGATTCTTTGGTGTGAAAAGGTACCTGCTATGATTAAATTAAGAGCTTTCAGGAACAGTTGATGAATGCAACGATTTAAACCTTTTCAGTATTTTCTTAATTCCCAGTAAGGTGATTTGTCAGCAAGCATAACACTGGTGAAATTTCTCTGAAAAGGGTAAAATTGCTGCACTAGTTCTCTTAAAGAAGCTATCATTGTTTTTATAATCCACCCTCCCTCACCCTTTTAGTCTTGAAATATAATCATCTCACCTGGGGAAATGAAACTTTGAACTTATTTTTAAAAACAGTTATTAAGTGGTACCAATAAATGGTGTGGATTAGGTTAATACCTAAATAGCTAGAATGAATTAAGCAACTAAAGATACTTTTCTTCTTGACTTCCCTTTTAGATATAGAAATTTTATTTAGAAAGAACACCTGAGATTTGTGAAACAGGAGATCATGTTGGGGGGGGGGCAAAGATACCGGTAATCAAAATTTATTGAACGGAAATTGTGTATCCTTACAGGTTTAAACTTCAGTCACCCTCAAAGTACTATTTGATATAATATACCTATCAAGATACCTTAGTCACTACTCAAAACAGTTTTTGAACTCATCGATTTTGATCCCTTTTAGTGCTTCTGCCTTTTTTTGCTTCACTTCTTCCACATCGGCAAAATATTCCCTTTGAGAACTTTTTCCATCCTGAGAAAGAAACAGAAAACAAGTCACTTGGGATGAGATCCCTTGAATAGGGAGGGTAAGGCACAAGGGTCATGCTTTTTTTTTAGTCAAAAACTGCTGAACACTCAGCACAGTGTGGGCAGGTGCATTGTCATGTTGCATGTTGTTCATGTAAACCACCCATCATAAAATAGGCAAATGCAGTGACAGAGTCTCCAAAAAAAATGCACTGAAGCCAAACACAGCCTCTCATAACACCACCAGCTGGTGCACTGATGCAGATGGGTTCCTAGAACACTCGTCTAGCTGGGGAAGCCAGTACTACAAGGGGCCTGCCCTCCAGAAGATAAACAGATTTTGGGGGGGAGGGTCTCCCCTCATATATATGAAAGTAACTTGTAAATTATAAAGTACAGTTAAACTATTATTACCATTTTTAATTAAATTTGTCTCAAAAACATGGGAATTATTTATTGAATTGTGACTTTGATAGTTGCCAGATAAAACTTTGTTCAGGTGAGAAAATAATCACAATACAATAGAGGAAGAGTATGAGGAGAGAGAGAAGAGACAATGAGACACAGAAAAGATAATGAATCAATAGTATTCAAATGAATTAGACATTTTGGAGCACAGAAATGAGAAAGCACACACACACACACACACACACACACAGAGGATGAATTTGATTTTGGCCTTTTGAATTTAAAATCTAAGGGGAGAAAAAAAACATCACCATCTGTGAGGAGTAATTTGGTAAGATATACAGAAGAAAATGTCAATGAATTTAGGGCAAAGTATAGAATGTGCCCGTGGCTGGTAGGCAGCGTGTTGACCTGATTACAAGGAAACAGGCTTAGTGATGGAAAATGTCATAGCATGAATGAATTTCAAGTCTTGTAAACTAAGGAGAGGCATGGTTTGATGAAGCCTGGGAGGATGGCATTTAGGAGGGATTTGTGTAGAGAGGAAAAGCATGGCGCCTCTGAAGATTCAAAGAGCTGACAGGAAGAGATGTCCTGTTGAAACTTTTGTATCTCCCCAGTACATTCTAACTTTAGGATGAACACTAATAATATTGTTCTCTGAGTGTGCTAATTCACCTTTAGAATTGGGAGGATGGCTTACCACGTTGAGAAAAATTTCAATGGAGTTTTTGATTTTCAGCTCTCACCCCTGGCCTTCCCCCTTTCTTCTGAAAAGTGTGAATGCCTTACACATAGGAGCACTCACTGAAGATTGAGTCATCGGTTGAGTGCTTAGTGACTTTTTGTAAAATAGATTTTCTTTAAAATCGAGATTTAGGGTGTTTTGTTTTTTTTTGTTTTTTTTTGTTTTTATTGTGTTTTAATTCTTTCTTCTCTGTACTTAGGAAATCAGTGCAAAGCATCTCCACACAATAAAGAAGATGTAGTTGAGTCACAATTACTCCTTGAAATTGAGTAGAAAACTTGAGTCATTGGACAGTCAGTGTAAAGATGATGCAAAGCCAAGATAAATATCGTATTTATAAAAAGCTATGACAGATATCAACAATGTCTTCATTTATTTTTTTTAAAGATTTATTTTTTTTAATGTTTTGAGGGAATGTGTGTGAGAAAGAGAGAAGGAGGGAAGGTCCAGAGCTTTCTCCATAGTTATATATCATTAGTTGTGACATGGTTTCATTCCACACAGGTGGATGTGGGGCTGCACGGGTCAGGAACTGAACTGGGGGCCTTATGTGTGGGAGGCAAGAACCTTCACTGCCATCTGGTGGTTACCAGATGCAATGCAGTTCAGCATATGGGTTTGTATGGGTCAGGGCCAGGATTCGATCCCTGGACCTTGCGATTGTGAAGCAAGCCCTCAACTGCTGAGCTATCCTGGCATTCCAACAATCTATTCATTTAAACACTTCCTAATATCAATAGGAAAATACTCATCTTAGCATTGGCTGAAATGTGAGATTTTCATGTTCGTTGGGTCCAAAACCTTATAAAACTTGTATTTAATGAGCACTTATGTGGAGCTCAAGGCCCGTTTCTTCTACCGATGAGCAAAAGAGATGCCAAGATCCTTGAATAAGCTTCTCAACATTTTTATTATTATGTGATTACTTTGTTTTTCTTTCCCTCTTTCCTTTGTAGGAGCAGAAAAACATAGAAAATGGGTTGTGCAAAAGGCACGATTATAAAAAATGTTTGAAAGTGTATTTGAGTGTTCAGTAAATGTATCCGATTGCATCATTGCTCCATGAGCCAGCCCATGATTGCAGAGTGCTTCCTGCAGTGTCTCGCGGCTGCATATGGCTCCTTATTGGCCTCTTGGGCGCTGTCGGGAGAATATCTCTTTGAGCTGGTAGTGCCCAGTGGGGACATTAGAGGCAGCAACTGCTGCTTCACATTTGGCTCAGATTTGAATGTGGCTGCTGGTGGATTTTAAGTATTCTAATTGATTTCACTTTTCAATGGTGCAAGTTTTCAAGGTTTCTGAAATAAAGGGCTCTGGTTTTGGAAAGAGAGAAAGCCAACCACAATCTGTACAAGTCTATGTAGTTGTAACCAGTGGGTCAGAAGCACTCTGGCTACAGGAGGTGAAAAGGGAAGGAGCCGGGTCCTCACTCTGAGCCACAGTGGGGAGGGTTATTAGAGTTTTGGCATAGTTCAAGGTCAAAGAACCAAACGCTGAAGAATCAAGCATACAAGCAAGCTCGAAGCAGGGCTTGGGGATTTGGACTAGGTTGGGATTGGTGATTCTGGGGAAAAATCTGAGCAGTGAGAAGGGGGGTCAATACCTCTGGAGGTTTCCCAGAGCACCTGGAGAAGCTTAGAGCCCAGGCCCATGGGCTGCCGCAGTGTGGGGACCTGATGACCTGAGAGAAAGAGTCCCTGTGGGATGGGTATCCAATAGCTGCGAACCTGACCCTTCGGCCGGCAGGAATGTTCCCCTTTTGCCTTCCTGTGCTACCTGCCACCCCCAGCAGCCCTCTTCACGGCGATAGAGGCTCACAGAGGGGGAGGGGGCCAGACGCACAGCTGCTACCATGCGGTTGAGTCTTGATGGCGGTGCTCTGCGTGGGGCACGGTGGCCTTCCCATGCTTGGCCAGTGCTTACAAGTGCTTCTGGGCCCAGTTTCCATGTTCACTCTTCCAGGCTATTTCTCTGGTTGGGTTCTGGGCCTCCATGCAGCCGCAGAGGCCATGGCACTTGCTTTTGTAATGACTCACTTGTCCCCCTGCCCCTGGATGGTGAGATCCTAGAGCGCAGGGGCTCCTTGGCCTGTCCTGGTACTGACACTTCTGACTTAGCAACAGAGTTCTGTTTCCATGGATAAATCACTCAAAGAATTGGTGGAGAAGCATGGAGCTTAAAGGCGGGTTGGCCGTGTGGAGTGTGGTGGCGCCATAGGGTATGAGTTTTTCAATAGATTTCATGTGACAGCACACTGAAAAATCAAATATGTAGTCTTGCGTGATTGGGCATGCTTCCTGTAGTGAATACTTCTCAACTGTGGGAAGGTGACCAAGATGAGAAAGGGGATTCCTGAGACTCACACAGACAGAAAGGGGATTTCCCATGATGGAGAACTGGTAGCAAGTCTGTGCAGTTGTTAAATAGGTAGGTTTTTAAGTGAGGAGTGACTGTACTTGGCACAAAAAAAGTGTTCAATGTTTGCTGAAAACATGCTAGGAGTCTAAATCAAGGTTTTCAAAACTGTAATTATCTTGATGCCACCTTCACAATTTTTGCCATCTCTGAGGACCCATTGTAATTTAATTTAGCATTTTTCATCAAATTGATTTTCAATCAAATTGCTGTTCAAAAGCCTCGCTTTATTGTAAGCACTAGTGTCTGTGAAATGACAGGCTTGCTATGCTGGCAATCATTTCTCCACTATACATTACAGTGAATGCATGGAGACGGACACACACTATTCCATCTGCACGCTCATCTTGCACACCACTTATGCTGACGTATGTGCTCCAGGGGGTTACACCATCCCAGATGACCAGAGTTCCTTGCTGCCCCTTACTGATGGCATCACATTGCTACTGCCCCTAATGTCACAGACCCCGTCACCCCCCACTGCCCACCTGCTTGATCTAGATGCCTTCAGACCCACAGGCTCAGCCTTTTTCTGTCTCAGATGAGTCCAGCCAGTCACCTAGTCCCACATAACCTTGCTCTCTGCAGAACCATGGTTTTATAAGTGAATGTTGGGTTTTAATCTGTGATAAGATAGTAAAGGTTCAGAAGGAAAGACAAATGAATGTCATCTATGGGCTCCAGAAAATGGAATTTTTAGGCACAAGGGATTCTTAAAGGGAAAAATTTGGAGTGAAGGGACCTTCTGGTGTCTCTCTTTACTTCGACACAGTCACCCTGAGGGGAGCTATGTCTTGATTCTTTAATTAAAATGTATTTATTACACAACTCTAACCTTTTTCAGGATTAAGCTACCCTCGCTTCCTCGACTTTTTTGGTCCATTAGTTATTTTGAATTTCTTTTTTTCTGAATTTCCTTATTTTCCTTTATGGGTTTTTCTTGGTAGAGGGGCGATGACAAAATCGATCAGTGACTTCTGTGGAAGTAAAGGACTTAGTGCACGCGGTTTTGAGTGGCGTTGGGCCCGTTTTCTGGACACAGTCTCAAGAAACATATTCAGCTGCTCTGTAAATGCTGGAGCCACAGAGGCTACGAGCATTTTCTCTGGGGCTACGACAGCAAGTCCAAGTCCTGCTTCTGTGACTTGGAGTAAACCAATGATCTTCTTTTCTTCTTGGCTTTTTCTTTTGTACAATATATAATATTTTCTACACCCTAAACCAGGATTATGGTGAGGGGCCAGACAGCATCCACTCTCATGCTTGTGGCAGCACCATCTCTGAGTGCCTCACGCTGAGCCTGGGTCTGCTTGCGCCTTAAAGGTTGGCTGACCCATCAAGTGCAACTTCTTCTTCCTCGTATGATCCATCTTACAAGGGACGGTGCTTTTGGGGATGCTTCAGACACTGTGAAACCCCCGGGGCAGATGTCAAAGATTCTAAAATGCTCTAGACCTTTAGAGTAATTGTATGTTACATGCAGACGCCATGCGTTTGACACTGACTGTAATATTTCTCTTATCCCTTAAATTGGATAAACTGAACCTGCAATGTTTAGCCACTGCACTCTAAGGTCTCCTTATTTTGGTTCCATGGCTTTAAAAAGTCTGTACTGCAGGCCCTGAGCCAAACTGTGGGCAGTGTCTGCCAGGATTGTCTGAAAGCCAAGTATGCGCCTTCCAAGCCAAGAGTCGTTTTTGGCCCAGGGAGGCCACAACACCTCATACCCAGCAGGGAGGGGGAACCCCCGCCATAAAACTCTGTTGAAATGAACAAAAGGAGACATTGAAGTCAGTCTAACTCAGAGGGAGTTTCAATGGACTCTGGCAGATAGAGGCTCAAATTCTGGAATCTCAGGTCAGATTGTTGCCTCCAATCACAGAGGTGACACTCCCAGGTACTTTGGTGACCTCATTTTAGTCTGGAGAGATGTGGATAAGTATCACAAGACTCTCATCTGACCGGGTCTGAATGGCAGCCTCTGTTTAAAGACAGATGTCTGACAGGACCAGCCAGGATGATGTAGGATGTCAGGAGAGCCCTGTCGAGGAGAGGGGGGCCACTCCAACAGTGCTTTCCTCTGTGCTGGCTGGAACCAATCGGAGGTGTGCAGAGGCTCATTTCACCAGTTTCTTATTCCCCCTCCCCCACCCCGCAGCAAAACGATGTAATTGTGATAAATAACTGCAATGAGCAACCTGGCCTCCATAAATCTGTCCTTGTCATTGGTGCTTAGTTAGAAACCTTTGTCATTACAGATCACACCTAATCCAAAAACATGCCTAAACTTAGCTCTCAACCTGTAATGTTATTAGTGAATTATGTGGGTTTGAGATGAGGGTAATATATTGCGTGCAGGCTAGTCAGCTGGAAGAAGGAGCACTGGGTGTTCTCAGAGGACCTGAATGAAAACATGATGTGTAATATTTCAGCAAGCGCCCTCGCTCCCAGAACCATTGCGAAACCTGGCCATTAGGGCTGCTACTGGAATCCTGGCCGTTCTCTTTGCTTTGTTGCTGGAAATCATTTGTAAACTACGTTGTAGCAATGTACTAGAATGATACTAATCATGTCCAACTCCATTCTTTCCTTCACATGAAGGACTGTGTTTTAGTAACTAACTCAGAGACTATCACAAAAATCAATTTATTTCCTCTCTGTGACTTTAGGATGGAATTTTTTCTTTAAAAATCACATTTTGATTATAGTTGACCTTCCCTTAGTCTAGAGATAAACTCAGACCAGAAACCATTAGTCTGAAAGATATTTCCAGGATCATTCTTGGCTTGAGTTTATCTTTATAGAAAAAATTGAATGAGTAGAGAATATAGAATGAGTGTGCTGTGAAGCATCATTAAAGCTGACTTAATGCCAGTGGTTTGATTATATGAAAATGGTTATTGTCTTTTACTAATTAATTTTTTTTGGGGGGTGGCTAGATTACACTTGAACATGGTCTAAACTTCAAACAGTACCACGATATACACATTGAAAGTGAGGCTTATCTCACTCCTGACCCGCATCTCTGCAGTGCACCTGCTGTAGGCAGCATGTCCTTCCTGTGTCTTCGTTGTCATTTGCAAAGACAGTGTACACATATAAAATGCATCAGAATGTAAGGTCAGTGTTTTACATTTTGTTTTGTTTGCTACTGTAGCTGCACCTTCTAGGATAGAGACCAGTAGATAGAAGGAGCTCAATAAATGTTTGTTAAATGAATAAATGGACAAGCAGGAAGGCACACATACACACTTGTACAATTGGTAGTACACTATATATACTACTCTGCACCTTGTTTTTTCATTTAATATATTTCATAGCTATAACTATAGAGTTGTGTCATCCTATTAACAGTTGCCTAGAATTCCACTGTAGAAATGCACATAATTTATTTCTACAAATTCAGTAATAATGGGCATTTAGATTGCATCCATCCTTACTAAAAAATTACAGTGATATCTGTGTTATTTATGTCTGAATGTGCGTTTTGATTTTATCCATAAGATAAATTTCTGTTGGACTCTGAGATGTCTATAAAATAAAATTCTTGGAATCACTTGATCAACATATATGCATATTAAATAGCTACTTTCTGTGCAACTAATGCAAATTCTAAGGAGAGTTTGCTGTTTTCCTTGATAATGCAAAACTTTCCTCTGATGTTCTCTAGAATCCCCTTATATTTTTTAATCAGAGAATTCCTGTTAGGTTTTGGATTAGTTCAGATGTTACAACTTCTATGGAGATCTTCATACCACATTAAATTATTGTTTCTCTATGTACCTGTTTATCCAACTAGGCTGAAAATTCCTTGATACTAGAGCCATGTCTCATTTCATATCTATAGCTCCAGTGATTGGCACATGCTGGCTAGATTGTAGGTACTGATGAAGAACATGACAGTGAATTTCGGAACGACAGTGGGGAGAACAAAAGTATAAGTTTGCTTCAATGCTGAGACTTTGGTATTGATTAAAAGAGGAGACATATGTAAAGTTAGTACTGTCAGTCTCGAAATTAAGAAAGAAAGAAGGAAAGAGAGAGAGAGAGAGAGAGAGAAAGAAGGAGGGAGGGAGGAAGGAAGAAAGGAGAAAGAAAGAAAGAAAGAAAGAAAAAGAAAGAAAGAAAGAAAGA
>PVKE010018401.1:0-17697 GCA_004027555.1 Craseonycteris thonglongyai | reverse complement strand
ATTGAGTGCTGTGGCTTGGATTCAAGTCTGTTCCTTTCAGCCAGAAGAAACAAAGTCATATTCAAACTCTTTCAAGGAAGTGGGTAATTTTTAAATGGAAGCTTACGAGTATAGGGCAATCAATAGAGTGGAGTTCTCCCAGGAGCTAGGAAAAGTGTATTAGTTGTCTATTTTTTTTTTTAAAGATTTATTTATTGTAGTTGTCTATTACTATATGATAAGTTACTCTAAAACATAATATTTAAAAACAACAAACATTTATATTGCACAGTGTCTGTGGGTCAGAAATCTAAAAGCGGCCTAATGGGTTAGCTCTGGAGCAAGGTCCAGTAAGGTTGGCTTCTGTGCTGACTCACATGATGGTTGGCAGGCCTTAGTTCCTCGCTGGCTGTAGGTTGAAAACCTCTGTTCTTCCAGGCAAGCCTCTTTGTAGGCTGCTTGAGTGTCCTCATAACATGGCTGTGGGCTTCCCCCAGAGTGACCCAAGAGAGGGAGCCCAAGACAGAAGCCAGTCTTGTATCACCTACGCCCAGCCTTAAAACCTAACAGTCTTTTATAATCTAATCCCCGAAGAGATCTGCCATCACTTCTGCCATATTCTGCCTATCCTAAATCTGAACCCTATGTGAGGAGGCTCTACCACTGTGTGCATACAGGAGGTGAGGCTCCTTGGATGCCACATGAAAGAGTGGCTACCAGAGACATGGATTGTACAACACCCAGAATCTCATCGGAATCAGAACAGGAAGACTGCCAGGTACCAAACCTATATTTTTATTGACTCCTCTGGGAGCTGTTAGATCTTTTTCTTATGACATCGCTGCTATGTTGGGCACATCTGTTTCACCTTTTCTAGTTTTACTCATTGACTTTCTCTCCTTATTCCATCAGTTGGTTCACATATGGTCCTATAAAGGCTCTCTGGCCCAGCCTAACTCATACTCATATAACTTTATTTCTTCTTCCTAACTGCTTAGTGCCTTGCTTACCCAATTCTAAATTTACTCAAGAGAAATATGATTGTTCCAGTTGACCTTTTTACATTAAATTATAGGTAGGGGATCAGCTTCTAGTGAAACAATATTTGGGTTAAATGTCCACCTTCCAAAATTAGACCATTCTTAGAGGCTTGAAGTGAATAGATTCCAAAAGGAACCCTGGGTCACGACCATCTAAGGTTTGGGTCAAGTGTTCTTGAGTCCTTGACCATAGGGAAAAAAGTGACCAACATTTTTAGTAATTAAGAATGCAGATTCTGGAGTTGACCAAACTAGGGCCTAAATCTTGGTCCCCAATTTACTGGCCATGTTTCCTTAGGTAAGGTACATCTGCTATCTCTATAAAATGGGTATAATAATAACTTGATAGCGTCATCACGAACATTGAATGCGAATGTGCATGTAGCATGTTTGGCACAGTGCTGGGAAAGATGAACTTCAATTCAATGATCAGCTCCACTAAATGCTAGCTGTCATTTCTATCGACATAGCTTAATTCGGGTGATATTTTTGGAGGTCAGTGATGGGAGGTGGGGGTCTCCAAAAGTTTCATTCATTCATTCAACCAACGAATATTTCTTGATAAATCTTTTTTCTTTCTGTTGGAATTTGCTTTTTGATTATAGCATATATGTTGAGATTATACGTATTTGTTGTCATTACTACATTATTCACAAAAACTCTAAAATTGTTTTTTTCTTTTTAAAATTCTCTACTGGTGCCCAGTTCTCCTGGAACCTACTCTCCCTTTTTCATAGACAACATCTTGTCTACCAAGAAGAGGTAATAGGTAATGGAAGGAATTCTAAGTGGGCTCTGGGGACCTCCTCTTCTGGCTTTATCCTTCTGAGTAGCCATCTGAGTCTGTCTAATACTCCACCTTTAAAAAAGAAAATGGATCACTCGTCTTATTAAACATCCCTTTCCTTTGTTGTACCCTCTTTATATCCAAGTCTGGTTTTAATAGCTTTCTCATCGAATGTTCTTCTCTCCTTACAACTCAATGCTCTCCAATGGCTTAAATTCTCATATCTCTGAGGGGGACTTCCAATACGTTGTTCTGACTCCAACTTTCTGAGTTCAGGTCCTTTGGGTATAGATACAGTATGAAATAAAATGCATCATTCACTTTTCAATCCCACTTCTCACATCTCCTTACTTCTATAAATGAGATCACCCATACCCTGGTCACCCAGAATTCATCCACTCATTGTTCATCCAACTATTTCAATATCCCTTGTATGACAAGCATTGTGCTTGGCATGGAAAATGCACACATGCATCTGACACAGTCTTTGTGTTTAAGAGCCAGGGAAGGGGGCATTGTGGTGGAGGGGTTGGCAAATATGGACAGGGATCAGCCAAAGGAATGCCCACAATGCTTGGGGAGTGGGGGCAATCAGAAAAGGCTCTGCAAGGAGGGAGAGAAGCTTGACCAGAATGTTACAGGCTAGAAGATTTTCAGAAAGAGGTAAAAAGAGCCAAACAAAGGAGAGTTTGAGCCAACACTAGAGAAAAGAAATAGCCAAGAGCTTTCAGGACCCGTGTATCTCCCCCGCCAGGCACTCGGCCAGGGCCAAGGTTCCCTGAAGCCTCCATGGATGTGTCTCTGGCCTTTGTCTTTGCCTCACATTCCTCAGTTCCTTACTCAGTGCTCCATTGTCTCATTAGTAGTTTGATTTTACTATTGACTTTCTACTATAAAACATTAAAAACCCATACAAAATTAGATACTATAATAAACTCCCATCCCCCCATCAAAGTTTCATCAATTGTCAATTCTATACCTTCACCTAGATTCTTCTCACCTGTATTAAATTGAAGCAAGTCTCACAAATTATTTCATTCTATTCACAAATATTTCTAAAGGGTAAGGAACTTTTAAGAAACATAACCACAATATGTTATTTATAGCTCAAATCAGAAATTAACAAATGTTTCTTAATATTTTCCTCTACTCAAATTTCATAAATAATTTTATATTTTATAGTTTGTTTTTACCAGGACCCACACAGAGTCCACATGTGTTTTAACCTATAGGTTCTCTATCCAAGCACCTCTTTTCTTTTTTCTTTCCCTTGAAATTTTTTGAAGAAATGAAGTCTCTTGCCCTTAGATTTTACCCTACAGTTTGGATCTTGCTAAATGTACTCTGTGATGTCTTTAGATATGTTCCTGTGTCCCTTGTATTTTCTATAAATTGCTAGATCTACAGGTTTGATTTACAGAGCAGACTTTTTTGGGAAAGCAACCATATGGTAGCATGGGTGGCACACTAACATCTGCTTGTCTCTCTTTTAAGTCATTGATGCTTGAAACCATTCATTTATAAGAAGTGGCAAAATGGTTATCTAACTTCTGTCATTCCTTATTTATTTATCAGTAGGACTACTTTATGAAGTTAAACTTCCTTTTATTTAATGTGCGGGTTCCCAGTGGTACACTTCATGTAGGAAAAACAAGTGTGTTCTTATTTTCCACACTTACAGGTTGGTTTCCCAGCATCTTCGAATGGTGACCAATTTATGTTTTTCTTTTAAACATCATTATGAAATTGTGGGTTTAATCTATGATGTGCTTCAATTCCCTTAATTATGATTTGGATTTGATGCTTGAATTGCTTCATGTTTGACCTGTGGTAGCTTCCACAAGTTATTTCCAAATTCTTTTTATAAAACCCAGTGACCTTTGATAGCTTCTGTGTTATACTCCAGACCCATCCTTATATTTCTTACCCCAGACTCGCAACCAGCCATGTCTTGAAGGACTCTTGGTTTCTTGTAGTGGGAAATGTACTTCAAGACAACAGTGTGGGTACTAGGGTTCTCCATTACTTTTAATTTCAACTGTTAATAGCAAACTTGACTAGTGAGCTTTTGATTCCTATATATGAGGGCTGTCCAGAAAGTACCTAGCCATGTAATCATTCTTATGATATTGACAATGGCTGGATTTTTTCTAGACAGCCCTCATACTTTACAACTGTTGACTTTTTGCTACTATAGATCCTTGAATTCTAGAACTAGTCATGTCCTGCTTCCACGTAGCTAGTTCACTGACCTCCTTGGAATGCCCATCCGTTGGCATTCCAGATGTGCTGTCCAGCCTGGTCCATCCTGAGTTCCCTGCCACGTACAAGCCAAACTGACTCACTAGCTGGCTCATGACCCTGCCTCCTTATCTTCTCACCTCTGCACTGTTGTTCATGTCGTGGATTTTCCTGGGCCACCCTTTCTCTATAACTCTGTTTATAGATGTCCCTGGAGATGTAGCTGATACTAAGTCTGGGACAGGGAATATACAAGCCCTCCTTTATATGTCACGTCTGCTTTGGGGGCCGGCCTAATTGTCTCATAATAAAACTTCTTTATCTGAATTCCTGTGGCTCTTTCTCATGGCCCTAGACATACACATGTTCTCAGTGGGGCCACCACACTTTTATAGAAGGTTGGGATCCTTATTTACTTTTCAATACCATTTTTTGAATTCCCAAGACTAAGCATTTTTCCCTGAAACATAGCAGATTCTCCAAAATGTGTCTATAGAACAAAGGAATACTCAAATGATGACATGGCTAACTTACATGCTGTTTTGTGTTAGGGTTATGAGATTGCTATCCTGTTCTCATCTACTTTCAGTCTCACCTGACCACAATCTCCTTGAAGGCAGGGATGAAACTCCTCCATCTTTGTCTCTCACTTAGTCCCTAAACAGGGTAACCCCCAACACAATGCCCAGCTTAGCTCAGTCACTCACCGCATAGTGGCTACATAGAATTTATGGTGAAAAAGAGAGGCATCAAATCCAAAGTCTCGCCCTCTTGTCTCAGCCAACAAAGATTAGGCCTTTTTTTCTTGTTCTTTTTCTTTTTTTGGCAGAAGATTTCAGAGCCAAAGGAAGGCACAATTCTAGTTACCTAGTTTTGTCACTATGCCGTTTAGGATAGGCCAGCTTAATATTTCAATTCCTTCCCTCCCTCCCCACTCTCTTTTCTCAGAACTTCATTACTTTCTCTTCAAGGCATCCTGTGTGATTGAAGCTCCTCTGAGCTTCTTGCAGAGACCAAGTGTGGTAGTAAAAGAGCTTCCCAGAAAACAAACCAAAAACAAACAACCCGTGACCCTTGGGGATGATTGCACAAAAATGCTATTGACAAAAGATGGTAGAGAGCAATTGCCTTTATTTGGACAGAGTGTGGAAAAGAACTTGAAGCAAGTCTGTGCCAAGCACACCCTGGGTGTTCCATTGCTCTTTTGGGGAGATTTGCATGTTTGTAATATCTGGAGCTGGGGCAGGGATCCAGAGCATGCAGCAGCTGCACATGGGCCTTCTGATCACTGACACAGAGCTGGGGTCTATTACCTGGACTATGTCACCCAGCCTGGGCCTGAGGTGGTGCTTGGATTTCATAGGCTGAAGTTTTAGGCCTATGCTCTTTCTGCTATACTAATCTTCCTTCTTTTCTGTTGTGAGGAAGCCAAGGGTTGCATCACGCCTCCTACCTCCACTGGGGAAACGCAGAAGCCATCTGAATATCATGGAATCTGGGAGTCTTGGGCCCTGCTTTCTCATTCCCATTCTTTCAGCAACTGGCTGCACAACATGAGACTGGTGGTCTGGCCATATCCTTCCCCGCAACCCCTTCAAGTCTCTTTATATGCCAAATATCTGTTCTCGGTTATTCACATAGTTCTTTTTATTAATAGTTTAAAATTTTTTAAGTATGTATTTAATTATTTGAGAGAAGGGGAGAGAGAGAGAGAGTGAGTGAGTGAGTAAGAGAGAGAAGGAGAAAAGGCCCATAGCAGCCTCCATAATTGTACATCATTAGTTGTGACAGTTTCATTTCACACAGGTAAATGTGGAGCCACACAAGGCGGGAACCGAACTGGGGCTGCCTACATGGGAGGTGAGAACCTTCACCACAGTGCCATCCTGGAGGTTACTAGTTGCACCCCAGTTCAGCATATAGGTTTACACAGGCCAGGGCCTGGAATCAAACCCTGGACCTCAAGATTTTGAGACAAGTGCTCAACCGCTGAGCTATCCCAGCATCCCTATTTTTACATCTTTTTAAATTAAATTCTTGATTTTCCTGCTGTTGCAAATTAAAGTAATTTCTAGAGGAGTTTTTGAAATAGGGTGGCTGATGATTTTAAAGAAATCATTGTTTGGGGTTCTGAGCTCTGATTTGCAGGACTGGTTCTAAAATGTAGCATTTTAAGGACACAAAGGGAGAATTTCCCAAACAACAATCCGTGGTCCAACTTCTTGCTCTCCTGGTCAACATGTGAAAACTCAGCTCTTTCAGTTTCTGCTTGCTCTCTCAGACGTAGAGGACACTCAGCTTTGCTAAGGATATCCAAGTGACCTGTATGAAGAGAAAGATGTCTGGCCACCAAGCTAATATGAACAACTAAGTTCTTTTCTGAAATTGTTGAGTATTTAATTCAGCTGACTAATGCTATTATTACATAGAGAAGGTTGAGAATTTTCATTTACTTACTGCTTCCTCTGTACTAGACATGGGATTAAATGCTTTATGTATAGTCTCTAATTTAATTCTCATAACAATTCTATGAAGTAATTATTGTTATTTTTCCCAATTTACTCATTAATCTAGTAGAGAGAAGGTGCTCACTCAAATGTTATTATGAACAAGAATAAAAAGAGCAGGATGTTGAGGAGGAGGGATAACAAGTTTAAAAAGAAATGGTTTGCTCAAAACCAGATTTGTTCCAAATCTAGTGTTTTATTTCCTTCTAAATGTTATGTTCACAAAGGCCTGCAAATTTCCACCTCCCTTCTTCCACTTAGCACTTTTGGGGTTCAGTCACCAAGGAGCTGTGTAAAGATACAAACATTTCCTGTGAGACAATGAGATGGGAAACCTTCATCTGCATTTTCTGCCTCATGCAGGGTTACTAAATCAGATTAGCTCCACCCTCCAGCTTCAGGCAAAGGCACTCAGAACAGGCAACTGGAGAATCCTCTCATCCTGGTCAGGAGAGAGGCTTGATGAGTCCCAGGCCACTTCTGCTTGCCTGTGTCCCAATTCACAGTGTTGTATCTCAAGCCAGTACTGTTGATAAGCTCAATGTGGCTCATCTCCTTTACGTAATAGAACCTAACTGCTGATTAGAGAATTATGCTTTTGATTTATATGGCTGGGCCATGTTCTGTGAATCCTCTCCCATCTATTTGCTGCTGACTATAAAAACAACCTGATTTTTGTCAGTGCCAGTATGCCCTTTAGAGTATGTGGCTAATCATTCTCTTCTATTCCATTCTATTCTGTTCTATTCTATTCTAATTTTTATATTTTTTATTTTTAAATTAAATTTAATGGTGGTGACATTGATCAGTAAAGTTACATAGGTTCCAGGTGTACAGTTCTACAATACATCATCTGTGTATTGCATCATGAGCTCACTACCCAGAACCTTTTTTTTTAATTTTAGTTCATGGAGTTGGGGAGGGCACACATTCAAAAAGCCACCTTTAGTCATTGTTGCTCAGTGGTGTGGGCAGGCATTTGTGGGTTTAATTTTAGGGTGAATAGGTCAGCACTGTTTTCATGAATGACTCCGGGCCATCCTTTCAACCCCAGACAGCTTGCAATACCATGAGGTATGCATGGGACCAGAATGCTGATAACTCAGGACAAACTCTTTGTCTCTGTGGGTGAAGTCATATATTTCACACGCTCCCCTGACAGAGACTCTCCAGCCCACATTTCTCCCACGCCGGAAAAGAAACGTTTTCTTCCGCAAAGAGAAAGCTGGGATGGCCTAAGGAAACACTGGGATCAGTTGAGAGGCTGCCCCTACTCTGCTCCCTCCTTTTGCTACCTCCTCACCAGCTTCATCAGGAGCACAACAGGAAGTTAGTACTACTTCTTCAATGCTCTGAGCCAAGCATGGACAAAACCCCATTAACTTTAAACCTTTCCCTGCAGCAGAAACAAAATTTGTGACCATTTGAGTAGGACATTGAGAACCACTAAGGATGGAGTTCTGCTGGCTCCAATTAGTCTTCTGCTGCACTGCATATGCAAGGACCTTCATACGACTATGAATCAGGTGGATTTGCCTCTGGGGTAGAGTTGGCCAATCCATGAACTAGAAGTCTGTTTCACTGATGCTTTGATGAACCTACTCATGTGGCCCATTCATCTTTCCAGAACAGCTTTTATAGACACTCTAAGCCAACCTATTATTTCAACCCTCTTGTAAGACGAAGTTAGAGGTCTTAAACTTCACAATCTTGCTTGGCTCTAGTCTCACTACCCAAGTGTATAATAACTGAGGTTCCTCCTGACTTTGCTACCACCATATCTTGGTGTTTGGTTTTCCATGATTATATCCAATCTTTTTGAGTTTTACCTGTGTGAAGCCACCTCCCAGAAGTAGACTTTCATTTCATTTTCACTGATGTCCTTTGAAATCACAGCAGAACTCAAGTCTAGTCCGGCTGTGACCTTCTAGAATTGGGTTCACTTATGATCTCTCATTTCTACTGGTCCCTGTGCTTCTGGTAACTGACTTTCCTGCTTTTCCAATCTCTAAAAAGGAGGCATCCAGGTGCTAGCCTGGCTGACCCAGATCTGCTGGGGTTGCATTGAAAAACGAGAGGACCCCTGTATCAAAAGGTGAGATGACCCTTTACCTACAACCACATCCTGTTGGCTGAAAGGGTGAAGATCTGAATGAGACTGTAAGAGCCAGGAGAGCTTACACACATTTCAGGAGCCATTGGGTATTGTCAGGCTGGGTTAGTATCTCAGAGGAAAGAAGAGGAAATGAGAAGGATTGAGCAGAAATGAACAGGTGGCCCAGACCCTAAACAGGGCCTGTCCCCTCCCCAGTGCATTTTGCTGATTTCTATCAGCATTTGTGTGATGGGGCAGATCCATTCATGATGGCTGGCACAGGTTGTGCCTCCAGCAGGTAAACCTGTACTTCTGGGTCAATTCACAGCTGAATTTGGGTTTGACACTGTGGTTTCATAATGAGATGAGTGAAATCACAAGGAAACGTAGGCAACCGCATGTAATATCTGTTTTCTTATTCTGGGGAACCTCAAAGAACTGGATGGGAAAAATATCTTTTCTTCCCTTTCTAGATGCCAAAAGTCTGGCTCAAGTTTTCTTTAGCAGTTGACTTTGTCAAGCTTACTTGAATAGAACAGCCTTTTGTGTATTTTTTTCTGCCAAACCCCCTTGGCCTCTGAACTAAAGCAAACTCCACTAAATGTTATTGCTGAATAGCTCGCGGCATGTTTACAATATGTATGACTTTCTCTGGCTGACCTCACTGAAGGGGGCTGTTGCTTACCCAGGGACCCATTTAGAGTGGCAGAGGATGAGAAATTACAGACCGTCCAGCCTAACCTTAGAGGTAAGCAGATCTGAGAGACATTAAGAAGGAATGAGATCACAAACATCTGGAGAAATATGAACTGACAAAATCTAGCCATTGTGCTTTTGTAAAGGTAAATCTCATTTGACAAATGTGGTGAGAAAAAAAGAGAGACAATGAAAGAGATTATGTGGAGTAGAAGGTTCTGAGACAGCAGACATGAATTATTAAGGTTTCCAAAAGACTTTGGACAAGGTATTGCTAGGTAGGCACAAATATTGTGGGGGGCACCTCTAGACTTCCTAAACAGGTATACTTCAGTCATTACAACGAAGAGCTCAAATCAAGTTGTAATTATTCCTTTTGCCCCTAAGGGTACTATCTTAAATCCTCAGTTATTATACACGTGGGTAGTGAGACTAGAGCCAAGTAAGATTGTGAAGTTTAGGATCTCTAACTTTGTCTTGCAAGAGGGTTAAAATAATAGGTTGGCTTGGAGTGTCTTTAAAAGCTGTTCTGGAAAGATGAGTGGGCCACATGAATAGGGCCATCAAGCCATCAATAAAATAGATTTCTAGTTCAGGGATTGGCCAACTCTACCCCAGAGGCAAATCTACCTGTCCGGAAATAAAGTGTTACTGGCATACAGCCACACCCATTGATTTACATATTTTCTATGTCTGCTTTCATGCTTCAATGGCAGAATTTAGTACTTGTCATTATATGGTCCACAGTTGTCATTATATGGTCCACAAGCCTAAAATATTTAATAACTGGCAATTTATAGAAAAGAATTCCTATTCTAGTATATCTGCAACCCTCTCCAATCAAGTAATTTTACATGGTTCTATGGTGATTTCCTATCATTTCATTTTGTTTTATTTTCTCCACAGTTAATGTCACTATCTAAAGTATCTTGCTAAGTTATTTTGACTATTTCTTCAAAGAAAGTTTCTTTTTTTATATCTTTTTATTTATTTATTTATTTTTGACAGAGAGAGAGAGAGAGAGAGAGAGAGAGAGAGAGAGAGAGATACAGAGACAGAGACAGAGACAGAGAGAGAACTGAACTGGGGGCACTCCCCAGTTCAGCATATGGTTCCTCATGGGCCGGGGACCGGGGATCCCGGTCCCCGGCGCTGCAAAGTGAGCGCCCAACCCACTGAGCCATCCCGGCTTCCCAAAATAAAGTTTCTTGAAAGCAAACATCTTGCCCATTCTGTTCATCACAATGTATCCGCAGGTTTTGGCATAATGAAGTTGTTCAATTAGTAGTTACTGCATGAATGAATACAGGTGAGAAAAAATGGTGAGGGAAGAGGGGTAAAAATGAGGTTGTAAACATGCTTCATGACTGATAGAAAACAGAAGGATCATATATTTGTGTTTTCTGCATGAAAAAAATATCCAAATTATTCTACCTACTCTGTTATATCAAATTATAACTTACCTTAAGTCATTCAAGGCAAATATTTCTCTCCACGGTTTGTGAACATTTTCAGGAATGTATATTGCACACTAATATTGGTAGCTTGGCCCCTTCCTTATCTTCTTATGGCTGTAAACCCCTGACATCTGGGCCGTGTCCCAGAAATGGAAAGGCTAACTACTACTAGATGGAAAGAGACAAAGAGAGGCCAAGCTGAGGGGATCATTTTGACTAAACCAACCCATTTGCTATTTGGAGCTTGGTTGTTACTTACATTATATTTAGTTTTTACATCTAAAGGGAATCATTATGAAATTGACTGCTGCAATTACATACACTTACAAACTAATTATCAAGTCAAATGGAAATTTGTGATCTTAAGAAAGCAATAATGTAAATGTCATGAGAGTTAATAGAAGATTCCTAGAAT
The DNA here is from genome assembly GCA_004027555.1 of Craseonycteris thonglongyai. NCBI lineage: Eukaryota > Metazoa > Chordata > Mammalia > Chiroptera > Craseonycteridae > Craseonycteris > Craseonycteris thonglongyai. The sequence goes on along the minus strand of PVKE010018401.1, from coordinate 6,480 downwards.
TTCTTGAGTGCTTGAAGAATAATCTGTAAGATGAAAGGACATGTTTTTACCCCCAGGTTCCAGTGTTCTCCTTGGAAAATTTCTCACGGGAGCTCTGAATCAAGCACAGGTCAGGGGTAGTGTGGCATTTTATTAGACATGCTGACATCAGGGAAAGAAGAGAGCTGCTTATCTGCATGAAAATTCTCCTTATTCTGTGTATGTTATCATTTGTCTTAAAATGATTATCATGGGTCTCTAAGGTTAAATGAAAATGATTCAGGAGCCAATTTTGACCAGAGTCTACTGGTCAAAGATAAAACAATTTAAGGATCAAATAAGAACATTTCATTGCAATGAACTGATATTCATCCAATGTAATTAATGAGTTCAAAACTATACTAACTCTGGTCAGCACACAATGCAACACATAGATGATGTATTTCAGAATTGTATACCTGGAACCTATGTAATTTTTATTAATGAATCTCACCCCAATACATTAAAAAAAAACTGCATTGGGAAAAAACTAATAGCTTAATATTTGAGGATGCTAGAGAATCAATTCATTATTATGAACACTAAAGGGAAAAATCTAATATTTATTTTGTCTTTCCTATACAAATTCTAGCACTGAGTAACCAAATAACAATAATGGAAATTTTATATTTGTAGAAATATACAGCTAATAAGTGAAAAAGAGATGATGGCATTGATATACCACTATGATGAAATCACTAATAAATTACTGAATTTTGACATTAAGCATGAATGGCTATGGAGATCACAGAATGAGAAAAATGAGACAATGAAATATTACATGCCTCCTGACCAGAGAACACCATCACCTAGTTTTGCCAGTGGATGAAACTTGAATCTTATCAAGCCACTAGATATAATTACCAATTTATAGGAAATACAAGGGGCAGTGGATTGAATTAAAAGACACCACGTGAATGTAGTTGGCAAGATCCAAACTGGAACACAAGTCTACAAGATAAATGACTTCGTTTTTTCAACAAATACGCTGTAAGAAAGAGGAGATGAAGAAGGGAACTTATGGATTGAAAGAAAGTTAAAAATTTTATCAACCAGTCATTAATATATGGATCTCATTTTTACCCTAATTTCATAAACAAGCTATAATAAATTATTAACATTTATGTTTCAATTAGAAATTTGAACATGGACTAGGTATTTGATGTTAAGGAATTATTAATTTTTTAAGAGTGATACTGATGTTATATTTTAAGAGTCCTTTCAGAGATACTGAAATATTTATAGATGAAATGAGATGATGTCTGGGATTTGCTTTAAGGTAGTACAAAGAGAGTTAGGTGAGGATATAGATGAAACAAGACTAGCTGTAAGATGGAAATTATTAGATGATGAGTTCATGTGGTTCATTATACTGTTCTTTCTACTTTGTGTGTGACTCACATGTCCACTATTTAAAAAGTGTTAATGACTAGATTGGCAAAAAGAACAGTGGTTGTTCAATTAGTCCTTTTAATGGGAGATAGAAGAGGTGACATATGACTATAAATCATTCATTGTGAAACTTATCTTTTTGAACCTATGCTAAATATAAATATATAACATTTTATTTATAATGTAATGTAATTTATATTATAATATTAGGTTAGACTATATATGAGTAGTCATCTCAAATGAATGAAAAAAATTTAAATTATTAATTAGTGTGATTAGTTTAATGTAATACATGTTACCATTTAATCACAAAGTACAATGTAAATAAGGGTAGTTACAATTGTGGAAACACAAATCTCATTAGTTAATCTTTTTTTTCTTTCAAAAAACATTTCTCAATGGTCTACTATGTGCTAGCGTTACACTAGGCTCTAAGGATAAAAATCGCCTAAGTCAAGGTTCTCCCAGGGAGAAACACAAGTAAAAACTACAGAACAGCGGATTAGCAGCCACGTGAGACATGGCACATGATGGGAGGGTAGTGATAACAGAAAGGAGCTCCAGGACGTTTACCAGGCTTGTACTCAATCCAGCTGGATTATTGTGTGTGAAGGGAGAGGGAAGAGAAATGAGAAGGGCTGGGGAACATTTTATCCTGGATATTTTAGAAGATGGAGAGGAAGCAAAAGCCCTACGCAAAATTCTTACCACATCCCACAGAGATCTAGTACCACTCTGGATGGGGACAGCTGACGTGAAGCAAAGCCTCTCTCCGGAGCCGCCCCTCAGAATTCCATCTGCAAACTCGCTTCTTGCCAAGCTTTCTCCTCTGCACTCTTTCTTTTCTACCTCCTGGTCTGGAAGACCGGGCTTCATTTTCCTAGCTCAGCCTTCTTTTGCTTCCTTTTCAGTCTAACTTTTGAGGGCAAAGGCTCTGATTTCCTTTGTACTGAATTTAGCCATAGCTGGGTACTGTCTCCATTGCTGTTCACCAATGACCTTCAGGGCCTTTTTTCTGGTTGAGTTTGTCAACCAGAAAGGACTCTGGTAAATTAAACAATTTGAAGATTTTTTTTTAAACTTGAAGAAGGATCTCAAAGTGGTGGCATGTATTATATGATCTCTTTTATTTTTTTTTTTCTAATCATTTTTTTTAAGTTTTAATTATTTTATTTTATTAATTTTTTGACACAGAGAGAAAGACACAGAGACAGAGACAGAGAGAGAACTGAGAGAACAGGGAGCTCCCCAGTTCAGCATATGGTTCTGCACGGGCAGAGCCGGGGCCGGGATTCGATCCTCGGTCCCCGGCGCTGCAACCCACTGAGCCATCCCGGCTTCCCCGTGATCTCTTTTTTTTAAAAAAAAAAAAAAAGAACTTTCAATGAGGCTAATTCCTTGTCATTTATTTAGAGTTTTTTCTTGGTCAAAGTAAAACATTAGCATTCTTAGCTGTTCACTTATTTACACTACAGGAAACCAACAGCTATGCAAAGCCACTGCCAACATAATCACGAGTTGCGGTATGGAGTCTAAGTACCTCATGGAAAAAGAACTCTGAATTGGAATTCTTCCCAATGGCCAGATTCGTTAATGCTTTGACAACTAAGGTAGGCAAAAAAAAAAAAAAAAAATCTAGGAAGCAGTTATAAATATAAATGATTGTTAAAGCTTTCAGCAGGGTGATTTAATGAAAAAAATGTAAGATATTAGCACCTGTGCTCTGGCAACAGTGTCATAGCTGTGTCATGCCTTTAATTTACCTAGAATTAATGGCAGGTGTAAAATGCTTTATAGTTTAATGAACAAACAGAACACAATTTCAAGTATGTTTTATTAATCTGGCTGTGCCTTGTATTTCAAAACAGTCTTTGAAAACGTGGGAGACATGTTTTACGTGTATGTGTGTATTCTTGTGTATACTTGTGTGCATGCATTTGTGTGTGTGTGTATGTATTCATGTCTGTGCAAATATGCATGTGTCTTCACATGGAAGCAGTTTGGAACATGATGGATATTGGGGGCATAGGGTGTGGCTTGATGACACAACCGTTCTCAAAACTATATATTTCAATCAGATGGCAATTCAGTCTTGGATAGGCATTTTCTGGGCCTTAGAAAGTTCTGGTATATTTTCTTTTGGTCTTTTATTTTTTTAAAACAGGTTTTACCATGTGCACTTTCTAAATATATATTCTTTCCTTATACATAAAATTCAGGAGCTATAAACTAAGAGCAAGAGCTTTGGAAATGAGAAGGGTTGAATTTTCATTCTTACAGAGAAAACAGAAGATGGTAGGCATCATCTCTCTGAGAAAAATTGTTCTCTTATTCTGAGAGGTGATGCACACAGGTTGGATTTCCAAGACTTAATTTCCTGTAGCATTTCAGGGGGTGATCATAGTATTCAGGCTTTCTTACAGTTTTCAACAGTAATTATTTGGTCACAGTCTCTCATTTATACTTACGCCCCCTATTTAGCATGCCAAGTTAGTTGCGAAGGGGTTCAAAATGAGTCGTCCCAAAGTGTGTCACTGTGGTATGTGAATTATTTTGAGCTAAATGCAACTGAGACTGGGTCAAGAGAAACTTCTGCCCACCCCCTTAATAACCTAGAAGAATGTATTTATTTATTTAAGATTTACCGAATTTTATTGTGTTTGAGAGAAAGAGACAGAGAGAGACAGAGAGAAGAGGGAGGACCCAGAACAGTCTCCATAGTTGTACATCATTATTTTTTAACATCACTTCGTTCCACAGGTGGGTGCAGGGCCATACCAGGCGGGAACCTGGCAGGGGGCCTCCCACATGGGAAGCAGGCCCCTGTGAGCCAGGGGCCTCCCATATGAGAGGTATGCCCCAGGCAGGAACTGAACTGGAGGCCTTCCACATGGGAAGCTTGCCCCAGCGGTAACCAAACTGGGGTGGGAAGCACACCCCAGTTCAGCATATGGGCCCGCATGGGCCAGGCCCAGGACTCACTCCTTGGACCCCAGGTTGCAATACCAGCACTCAACCCGCTGAGCCACCCTGGCTTCCCCAGTTACCTAAAATAATTTAAATTGGGTCTTGCCCGTAGTAAGCTATTATCAGATAACCTTTTTTGACTTATTTATATGGAAAAGGCAAATTTCTAATTACAGAACATGTGGTTTTTGTTGTTGTTGTTCTATGAATGATACTCTTCCCCTCTGAAGCACCAAAGTGACTCACACTATTCTAAGCTCAGAATATCATATGTACTTCATTTTAACTGCCTATTTCTGAATCTCTCATATATGTGGGGTTTCTGACTCTTTCAGGTATGGAAGGTTCCTGTCCATCCATACATAATTATTAGGTCAGACTAAAGAACCTAGAAAAAGGGAGAGGAAAGTTTCTTCTCCCCCAACCCGACAGCTGCCCTGGTCTCTTGGCTGTTTCACATGACTCAGTCAACTTGCAATCTTGATTCCAAATTGCCAGAAGGAGTGATGAAAGTTCAATGTGGCAATAAAGACCACAGTAGCTGCCACTGACTGAGACTAACAATGTAGCTGACATTGCACAAAGTGCTTAATTAACTCTGACCTTATTTACTACCGATACTCATCACAAGCTTATGGGATGGGACCAATGATTGCCTTTACGCAGGTGAGGAAATTGAAGCTTAGTGTGGCCTGTCAGGACCAAGGGATAAAGACATGCGCATCACTGAGTGGGGCTTGTAGTGCAGGCAGCTGACTTTGGAACTTGCTTCTTGGCCAGTGTGCTCTTGGGTGTTGCAAGTTTCCTGAAATCAGAGGACTCCCCTCAGCTTCAACCTTTGCCAGGAAATGAGTGATTTCTCTCTAGTTTCCTGGATGTCTATGAAGTTTCCCAGCTGTCCTTGAATCTAATTGAAACATTTTTTGTTCTTAAAATAGAAAACATTATTTCTAAACTCCTTGGAGAAAGTGAGATAGAATGTGTTTTTCCAGATTTGAATTTTTTTTATTGTAAAAGTGATAATGTATATTATAAAAATTTAAGCATTATAGAACTGAAATAAGTAAAAAAATTTCTCATTCTTTCTTGCATTTTTTAAAACTCTGCATCACATTCCTCCCCATGCAACCACCTCTAAGCCTAATTGCACTTACCAGATATGACCAAGGTTAAGATTTTGGAATCTATCACTTTATCTATATCTCTATTCTCCCTGTTCCCTAATACACACACTATTTGGCAGTATTAAGTCGGCTGACTCTGGAGCTAAACTTCCTGAATTAAAATCCTAATTCCACTATTTATTAGCTAAGTAATTTTATGCTAGTTATCAATCCCCTTATCCATAAAGTAGAGATAATAATATTACCTACATTGTAGGTTTATGTGAAGATGACATGAGCTAATATATAAAACATTTAGAACAGAGATTGGTCAAGATAAACCCTCAATAAATATTTTATCTCCATCTCTATTTCTCTATGTGTACACGTATATTTAATACACATGGAGGTGGTAATATACAAATTATTTTTCATCTTGTATTTTGGACTTAACAATATATTGTTTTGGTAATATTAAATCGCTTATAGGAAAACAATTACACAATGTTCCATTTGCATGGATGTAACCTGTTAGTAGATTTTTCAGATGTGTCTATTTTTCACTCTTATAAACACTGCTGTCATAAACTTCTAGGTACATAAATCTCTATGCATTTATCTGTGTACTGTGGTAGGATAAATTTTCAAGTGTATGACACAGTGATCATACATTTATATAACCTATGAAGTGATCACCCTGAAAAAACCAGTACCCATTTGATACCATACAAAGTTATATACTGATTATATTCCCCATGCTATATTTCAGGGGTGGCCAACAAGTCGATCACGGTCGACCGGTCGATCGTGAGGCCAATTTTGGTCGATCGTCGCTCGCTCACAATGTCTGAGGTGGAATTCCGTGTACCATGGACTTTGAAGCGATTGTAGAAGACAAAACGTTCTAGCAATAGTTTAATGCATTCTGGGAATTTGCCAAGGTCATACATTCCTAGAATTCTGACAGCCTGACACTGTGATCTCCGCCCACCCAGACAAT
>PVKE010018400.1:0-29575 GCA_004027555.1 Craseonycteris thonglongyai | reverse complement strand
TAAAACAAACAAACAAACAAACAAAAAACTCATGAATTTATATGATCCAGATTTAAACCAATGTCAAGGTTTAGCCACATGTACCGGTATTTCAAATTCTTAAAAAGATTATTAAAGGTACAATTGAAATTTTTTTTCTTTTAGCCTATCTTCTTTCTTACCTAGAAGAAACTTCCTTTTAAAGTTGGTATATATAATATTTCTTCTAACTATGTTTTATAATTTACCATACTCTCATACCATCATATACTTAAAAAATTTATGTATGTGATATCATATTGTATGTATCTCTTTAAATTATACTTTTGTCAATAAATAGTTATATTTATGCTTAAAGATGATTTTAGATCTAGGTGATTTATTTGATAGTATCCGTACAATAGGATCTTCTTATTATTTGTGTGTGTGTGCATATGTGTGTGTCTGTGTGTGTGTCTGTGTGGGCTAGACATTTGAGTTCCTTCTAGCTTTCTTTATTATTACAAATAATACTGGGAGAAACATCTTTACATAGTATGTGCCAGGTTTTCTTGGCATATACGAGGGCTGTACAAAATATTTCCAACCATAAAGGTTTCTATTTTTCATATTATGTGGCTGAATACTTTCCAGACAGCCCTCATATATAAAAATGTATATCCCAAAATAGAATTGATGTGTTGTAGGATATGTGTATTTCAGACTGCCCTTGGTATGATATTAGATTAATTTCTCTCTACCATCTGCACTGCTATGCTTGGCTGCCATTACAAACAAAAGTACAGATCAATTGGGTTTGCTGCATTTTGCATGTCTTACTGGCTCAACAGTGTCGCATGAACCCTGTTCTTGGTCACCACTTTTATGGCATGTTCATTCCTCAAGTGCCTACAGAACTAGACATCATTCACATTCTGCATGCTTAATTTACTTTGTAAGGGTTTACATGTCTTGACTGGATAATAATTCTACTAGATTAAAAATACTGTTACCCAGCAGGTCCTGAGAAAATAAAAACATAATCTCTCTCATTTTTTTTTTTGAGATTAGAAACCAATGAATAACAGGTTGTTGTCTAAATAATTGATTTTGCTCAGGCCATCAAATAAATCTTTAAAATAGACAAAAGTCCACTTTATTGGGATTTTGTTCTCTAGTTTTAAAATCTAGTTGGTGGTTAATATTATATTTACTGCACATAATATACTGGATCATAGCTAATCACTCACCCACTTGGATCTAAATGTTAGCTCTTTATCAATAGATAAAGCTTTCTCAGGATGAAAAGGGTACTTGAATTTTATTAAAAAACAAACAAACAAAAACTAAAAATAATTCCCCTCAAATGATTTGAGTTTATTGTAGCAGTTGAATGAGCATGATTTAAAAGCATTGATCTTGCATTAAGAATCTAATGAGTGCAGTGTCTTTGACTTGTACTTTTTCTTTTTTTCTTTTATTGTTGAATTTGTTGTGGTGATACTGGTTGGTGACAATTACATAGTTTCCAGGTGTGACTTGTACTTTTTCTATTTTGAAATCAGAGAAAATTTCTACCATTTTTTTTCTATAAACAATGTATCTTTGGTCAAAAAAAAAATAATAATCTAATGAGTCATCTGTATAAATGGGAGGCAGGAAAGTAGTTAAAAATAATTATTATTTAAAAACATTTAAATAAGGTACTAAATAAAAAAACAACATATGACATCTTTGAGAGAGAAGTCCATGTTTGGTTTATCTTAGTATCCTTTGTGGCCTCAAGTGCAATACCTTGTCCATGGAAAACGCTCAATAGCTATTGCTAAGTGAATGAATTAATGAAGAACAAGGTGATGTTTAAAATAATAGCATGAGATGAATGAATTTGGTTGCTTCTTTATTAGGAATACAAACAGGAAATGGAATATTAAAATCAGAAAATAATTCTGGTGCTATAATTGACTAATTATTTATTTTTGTTTTATTTTTTTTAATTAAATCTATTAGGGTTACATTGGTTAGTAAAAATTACATAGGTTCCAGTTGTACACTTCTACAGTACTTTGTCTATGTGTTACAATATGTGCTCACCATCCGGAGTCAGCTTTCTTTCCATCACCATGTATTTAGCTCCCCCTCCCTCCTCTTCCAACTCCCTCCCCCATTACCCTCAGGTAACCACTAAAGTATTGACTATGTGCATGAGATTTTGTTTCTTTGTTTAAAATTTACTCATTTTAAAAGCTTTTTTTTTTTTTTTTTTTTTTTGGTAGATGTTTCTGTTGATTCAAAATCAGAGAGGATATCTTTTCCGTAATGTTTAAAGCTCATTTCCCACAGTAGTGTTTGTTTATTCACTTATAATTTTGGCAAAATGCCTTCCTGACATCTATAGCACCATTTAAAAATATGTTCTGGGGACTTAATTATATCTCTTTTAAGCATTTTTAAGCGTAACTAAGACTGTTACCTAGTCTCTTGGGTTTTGCTACTACCATGTTACAGTACATGACAGATGTTTGAATGTCTGTGACCAATCAGATTGGTAACTCCAGGGTTTGTTTGAATCACATGCAAGAGGAAAAAATAATGTAGAGACACAATGCTAGAAAATGTGTAAATTTGGAAACTAATATGATGAGTTATGACCAACATTATTATTTTTAATGAGATAAAGTAAACTAATCAATATATTTGCACATGGTTAGGAAGTATTGTTTTAGGAAATGATGCAAATATGTTTTTGAGTACAGATTTGTGATTCAAAATGCCTTTCCCCCAGTGGTTACAATAGAAATATTTGGAAGTCAATCTGTTAAAAGACACAGAGGAATAGAAACCTTACAAATTGACTACAGGTTGGGAAAGCCGGGATGGCTCAGTGGGTTAAGCGCTCGCTTTGAAGCCCCGAGGACCGAGGATTTAATCCCGGCTCCGGCCCAGGCAGGACCCACATGCTGAACTGTGGATTTCCCACAGTTCAGTTCTCTCTCTGTCTCTGTCTCTGTATCTCTCTCTCTTTCTGTCAAAAAAAAAAAAATTGACTACAGGAATGCCAACAGAAATGCCAAGATAGCTCAGCAGCCTGAGTGTTTGCCTTGTGACCATGAGGCCAGGGGGTCGAATCCTGGCCCTGGCCAGGGCAAACCCCATATCTTGAGCTGTGGTGTAGCTGGTGATCCCCAGGATGGCAGAAAGGGTTCTTGCCTCCCATGCAGGAGGTCCTCAGTTTGGTTCCTTCCCCTCTCAGCCCCTCATCCACCTGTGTGGAATGAAACTATGCCACAACTAATGATGTACATCTATGGAGACTGCTCTGGGTCCTCCCTTTTTCTTTTCTTTCTCTCTCTCTCTCTCTCTCTCTCTCCATGCCCCACACCCCTTTACACTTTCTCTCAAAACAATAAATCTTTTTAAAAATTGACTACAGGGGAAACCGGGATGGCTCAGTAGGTTAAGAGCTCACTTTGCAGCCCCTGGGACCGAGGATTGAATCCTGGCCCTTGTGGACCCATATACTGAACTGGGGAGTGCCCCCAGTTCGGTTCTTACCAGGGTGAGACCCCGGCCCAGTTCCTACCCTGTGCAGCCCTGTGGCCACCTGTGGAATGAAACTATGTGGAAAAACCAATGATGTGCAACTATGGAGACTGCTCTGGGCCCTCCCCCTTCTCTCTGTCTCTGTCTCTGTCTCTGTCTCTCTCTCTCTCTCTCTCTGTCAAAAACAATAAAAATAAATCTTAAAAAAAAAATTGACTACAATAACTAAACAAAGGCAACCAAGGATAGAGGGCATATTTAAGAAGGAGGGCATGGTCAAAGAATAATGAGATCAAGTGAGAGAAGATGAGAAAGGGTAATTTAATTCAGTAATAAGGAGACCATAGGTGATATTATCTCAGTGATGAAGTAGGTTAGGTTGACTAGGTTTACAAGTCAGTGTCATTAAGGAAGTAAACTCAAGCAAATAGACAATACTTTAACAACTTAACTTCAAACACACCAGAAAGAGGGCAGTGGAGACTATTATAAAACCTCAGTACATCTCAATTTATTATCTATAAATTAGGTACAGGAATACATATTTTAAAAGGCTAATGTGTAGTTTGGGGATAATGTCTGTGCAACAGTAGTGCTCAGTAAATGCCATCTATCACCACTACTACCACTACCACCATCATTATTTCTAGAAGTAGTGAATTTCTGAAGTTTCAAAAAAAATACATTGCCATCCTGACAGTCATTGGTAGCACTTGCTCCATTATTCTCACCTACTTTAGAATTCTGGATATAAAATTTAATGACTTTATGTGTATGAAAAAAGGGTGGGCAAGAGTATAGGTGGAGGATATGGCATAAATTACCAGTTCACAAGAGGACCAGGGTTAGATTATGTTGCATATCAATACAAATCCTGTGTAAAGATTGATAAGCATGGACAACATGTGTTTTAAATGTTTTTCCAGGTGCCAGACACTCTTCTAAGCATTCCACATTCATTTATCTTTACAACCACCCTATAGGGTAAGTGTTCTGAATATGAAGCAAAGAAAGGTACTAAGAAATAAATAGCACATATTCTTTTATGGTATCTATAGTTTAGATCCTTTTGGGGAAACAAAGGTTAAAAAACATTAAAACCAGAGAGAAAGAGAGAGAGAGAGAGAGAGAGAGAGAGAGAGAGAGAACATTTAATGCTCTTTCTCTTTTTCTCTGTGAAAGTGAAGTTCACATGTTAAGTCCTAAGAGACAATCAACTCCTACAGTGTGTATCAATCATCCTTTTTGAACATTCTTCAGGTCAAACTTAGACCACTTGGTGAAGATTTTGCACAACTCCTCTGTCAATTGGGCAAGGGAAAGAGCTATTGCAGCCTAATTTTTAAGTGACTAAATCAGTAGTGGCTGCCTGACTTACCCTTCACGATGCACTGGTGGTGATATAAATGGAGGTAATCACTATACAGGAACAGAGTTGGAAGCTATTGCATGTTTGGAGAAATGGGAAGGAGGTGGTTGGGACAACTACTGGCTATGGAATTGGAAATACAATTTCACTGTGAAATATTTCCAAAGATACTGCAGGCTAAAATTTCAAAGTATCTCCAGAGGATTTAGTTTTATTACTCACACTGATGTCAGCGGGAACTGGGCAGTTATAGCCTCGGCTGCTCCCTGGAACTTTGCCTGACTACTCCTGTTTCAGCCATTAGAAATTATTTGTTTCACAGTCTCTCTCTGCTCCCCGTCCAAATAAACTAATCTGAAATAATTGATGTGAAGGTAATAGCAGAAAAGTAGTTCCACAGAACAGCTAGTAGCTATGAACTGTCAGTTAGAGAATATACATGACCCTCTCTTTATGAGACAAATATTGCCTATGGAAGCAGTTCTCTCCATGTGAAAGCTGATCTTGTTGACTTCCGTTATAAAACGGGAGACTTGCTCTCCCAGAAAAATCTCTGACAAATACAATAGAAACACATTTAAAGGTAACACACTTAAGACATATTTAAAACTGACTAATGCAATCTATATGAATATGTAAACAATGAGTTTAAAATAGGGTTTTTGTTGTGTTTCTGAAATTGGCTTATATTTGAAAAAGTAGATTAATCAGTTCAAACAAAAAAAACAACAACCCACATTTGGCTCAAAGATTATTTGAACTTCTTTCAGTCTCCATAACTTCATATCTGTAACAGAATGTCGTCTGTAGTTCCCTTTGATCAAACAGACTATGCTTCCTGGTGGTTTAAGAAAACTCCTAGCCAATTGTTATTGTTTTTTTAAAGTAATAAGCCTGCTTATCTTATTGAAGTCTCGTGAGAGAGAATGCCCAGAGAAACAACAGGAACAGCCATTTAAATGACAAGAAACTGAATTAACTATATTCATATTCTATAGTTCAATTTTATATCCTCTATAAAGGCATTTTGCTAAATGTTGTATTTATTCTACGAGGTTTTCATTTAATCTCAACTGAATACCACTTCATGAATGAAGTGTTGTGTTCCAGGTTAAGCGGGGTCAGGCCTACCACCAGGTTCCCTCCACTGACCTTCCCTAAACTCATCTCTTTTTGAGCATTCATTTCCCTTGACTCCTCTTTATTCTGTATTCTTGCACTTGCAAATTCTGATTTGATACTTAATCAGTCAGCAACTGGACAACTGTCACCAACTCTTAACTGGTTGACAATATTAACCAATTAACATTACTTATTGCCACTCAAGGTGACTAGATATAAGATGCTGGCCTGTGGGGAGAACTCATGGCTACTATTTGTACAACCCTATCACCATGGAGCCTTACTGCATTCTTGAGTGTGCTACTAGGACTATTTTATGTTTAAGAATTGTCGTGACCTACAAATGGCTAGGACTTCTATTTTCGTTTATTTTCATTTCTCCTGAATCTGGGCCAACCTTATGACTGCTTAACCAATAGAATGAGGTAGAAGTAACTCTGTTCCAGGCCTAAACTTTAGAAACCCTGGCAGCTTCAAATGCATGCTGTTGAGATGCATTCTCTCGGACTCCAGCTGACACGCTTTGCAGAGGCCTAGACACATGGGAAGCATGCATGCAGCTGTTCTGGACAATAGTCCCGGTTGAGTTCCCAGACTATAACAGCTTAGCATCAACTACCAGCTACACGAGTGAGCCATTCTGGATGCTTCAGCCCAGTTGAACCCTCCCGTGACTACAGCCCTAGCATCATGTGGAGAAGTACTGCCTAACTGACCGTAGTCAACTTGCAGAATTGTGAGAGCAAATAAAAGTGGGTTTTTTTGTGTTGTTGTTTGTTTTTTTTTTGGATTTATTTTTATTGTTTTTGACAGAGACAGAGAGAGACAGAGAGAGACAGAAAGAAGTGGGAGGGCCCAGAGCAATTTTCGTAGTTGTGTGTCATCAATTTTCGACATGGTTTCATTTTATACAGGTGGGTGGGGGCTGCAAAGGGTGGGAACTGGGACCTCCTGCATGGGAGGCACACTTCCTCAAGCCTGGGCCAACTCAGGGGCCTCCCATGCTTGCCCCAGCAAGAACTGAACTGAGGGTCTCCCACATGGGAGGTACACCCCAGTTCAGCATATGGGTTTGCACGGGCTGGAGCAGGGACTTGATCCTTGGACCCTGAGGCTGCAAAGCAAGCACTTAACCTGCTGAGCCATCCCAGCTTCCCCAAAGTAGTGGTGTTTAAAGACATTAGGTTTTGGAGTGGTTCATCACACAGCAGTAGAAACAGGAATATTTGTTCAGTTATGGTACTAAGGACTAGAAATGCCAATATGAAGAGAAAAGGGGTTTATGTCACGAGATTCTGGAATTCTTATGTCACTGGAATTCTTCCTTATGTCTCTGGCTTGTTTCTCCTTGTCTAGTATGTTGTGTCTAGTCCAGTGTCTGATGACGCACTGAATTCTCCTTCCTTTTGGGAGTTATTAGCTACCCACTTTGAAAGTCAGTTCTAAGTACAATGAAGATTCTTAGGTTGGTCCAGGCTGGGCAGAAGAAGCCACATTAATTTCCGTATGCTTCTAAAGTTCTGCATTCAGGTTTGCTTGCCAAAGCTTTCCATGAACTTGAGGGAGTTTCAGGGAACTTTAGAAAAATGGCTGTGGCAGATTCAGAGTTACATATTCACGATCTCCAGCCCTGGCCATTTTCATGCTCTTCCCATTTCCTTACAATTTTCTGCTGGGCTTTTTAATAATAAGGATTATATGCCTACGTGCCCGTTTTTCCCATTAAGCCCTATAGCCTTATCAAGGGCAGTAATCATAGCTTATTTCATTCTCTGCCTCTAGCTTCCTGAAGAGTCTCACAGAGCCCTCAGCAGAAATGTATGGAGCTAAACTGAAGGCCTGGACATTGAAGAACACCCTCAATTTATTTGTCTTCTACTAGAGTTTCATTTAACAAGGAACCTGGCTATGTGGTATCTTCTAACTATGACTGAAGCGCATTAGTTAATTAGTTTAATTAATCTGAACAGATCTTTCTATTGTCATCTTTCTTTCCATGCCTTACACCATCTGTTGCCTACTTGAAGTTGTATTTTAGGTACAGAAACATTCACTTGTCAACCTAAAAATGACATACATACTTATAAATGTCTTTGTATTAACTACCCCCATTCTTCTAATGTTCTAACCTCAGCGCCAATAATTTCTTAGCTATTTGTAGCTGCTCAGCCAGTGTTTTGATGTTACTTCAGAAAGACTTATTTCAGTGCTTCATCACTCTGCATGTACTAAATCTGACAAAATTGGATATAAAAATATCAGTTTTCTGGTATTTTTGATTTCTAATCAGTATTAAGATTACTGCAATATTCTCTTACCCTATATTCAAGGCTGTCACTTGTTAATGTTCTCTGTGTGCCCATTCTATGCCAATGTAATTCATTCTCATGTCTAAATTTGGGTTTTGTGTCAATTTTTTGATTGTAATAAAAAAATAAAAGTGTCAATTCATAATATAAAATCCTCATTCATTTTAATCCTTTTTTTAATCCTTGAGGCAATTCAATCTTTTATTAAAAAAAAGCAAAAAGAAAAAGCTACATACCATTCTATAGTTATACACTGTCAATTCAACTCCCGTTTTGTGCCTTCTGAAATGATAGACTAAATGGGCCCTGGTTTTGTCTACTGGTTTCCTGATTTAGCACACCACTGAAGTATCTCTGAAGATGTTTAGAATGGACGGTTCATGCTAGATATTCTCCCCTTGGCTCTTTGGATCTGCTTTATACTTTGTTTGTTTGTTTTTTTGGTTAAATTTATTGAGGTGACATTGATTGATATCAATTACATTGTTTCCAGGTGTACAATTCTACATTACATTGTCTATACATCGCATTATGTGCTCACCACCCAGAATCAGCTCACTTTCCAACACTGTATGTTTGATTCCCCCTCCCAACTCCCCCTCACCCATCTCTCCCCACCACCTTCCCCCTTACTCTCAGGTAACCACTAAACTATTGACTGTGTCCATGAGTCTTTGTTTCTTTGTTCCTTTCAGTTTTATATTCCACCTATAAGTGCGGTCATATGGTTCTTGATTCTTTCATTCTGACTTATTTCGCTTAATAAGATGTTTTCAAGGTCCGTCCATGTTTTCACAAATTGCTGTATTTCATCTTTTCTTATTGCAGAGTAGTATTTCATTGTATAAATGTACCACAACTTCTGTATCCAGTCGTCTATCAGAGGACTCAGTGGTTGATTCCACGACTTGGCCACCATGAACAGTGCTGCGATGAACATTGGGGTATATATATCTTTGTGGATTAAAATTTTCAGGTTTTTTTTTTACTTTATACTTTTGTTTTGCATCTTTGCTGTGTGTGTGTGGAGTGGGGGGCTGGAGGGAGGGTGCTCAGCAAGTAGTAAAACAATGGGCTCCATTACCCTCTGGTTTCCAACTGGGTTCAGCCTGTAGGAGGTACTGGAAGAAAGTCAGATGATGGAATACCCATAAAGAAGCCCTGGTATATATACCCCCTTCCTAATTCCCTCCATCCTTGTTTCAATATGGTTCTGACCATGGCTTTGTTCCTATATCAAAGGCAAGAGCTGTTAAGGTGACTTTCTCCCCAGCAGCCACGTATCCTGCTAGTTTTGCTCTTTAGGGGTTACAGTGCCTTCTTATATTTTCTAGCTCCGGGATTTTTCACTGTTCCTTCTAATTTTTTTTAAAACTTGCCTATGCCTTGACAATCGTTTGTTCAGTAAATTGTTTGATCACTCCCATTGTGTCATCTCTTTCCTGCCTGGAATCTTGAGGGTTAAAACTGCAAGTATTTGTAAGCTATCCTCAATTTTTAGACTACCGAGAGTGTTGAATTATATATTTCACAGGGGTCAGAGCCATACTGTATATACTCAGGTAAGACTTTGGACAACATGTATATCTGATAGTGAATATTAAAAAGCCATGAATTTACTCTCAGTCAGCATAATTATAACCCCAGGGATGCTCCTTTTCTAACAAGTCTTTGTTGAACTTAGTTTACCTGTTACTAATGAAGCTGTTTCTTCCACATGGCACCTGTGCCAGTCATGTTTACTCTTCCCTTCCATGATATTTTCTCTCTACCACTTCATTTACATTTCTCTGGTTCTTGGATATCCTTGTTTGTATGGGTAATCCCAGCATTGAAGATCTCATATGAGCATGAATATAAAATAAAAAAAATTAGTTTATTTTCCCCTTTTGAAATTACTTGAGACCTGCATTAGACTTATACCTTAAGTTTCATCACTGTATTAAGTCATTTGTCCACATAAATTGTCTAAGGCTTCTGAACTTCAGTGGTTACAATACATGTTTGAAGGACTATTCTTTCCCTCATTAGGAAAAAAAGAGATATTTTATAATAGAGGCCAAAGGAAGTGGCAAGTATTTGATGATGTGCTGCCTTTAGCATTCTAAGTTCTTTGAATGATAATCATTTCTAAATAGAAAGGATCAGGTTATTATTCCATCAGAATTGTGGAAACAGTTTTTCCTACAAGTAACCGTTTTCACAGCTATGCCACAAGTCAAGAACCTTTAGTAACAAAATGCTGGACATATATTTAAGTGCCTTAGATCCATTTAAAACTGTATTTACTCCAATCTTTAAAACTCCTATTAACACAGTAGGCTTAACATTAGAGACATCCCTAGAAGAAAAATGATTCTATTATGTAAGTGGAGTGAATCCATTTTACTATTCTAAGTTAAAACATAATATCCATATACTGTCTATATTAGAAGACTAACAAGTTAATTAATATACTTATCTCAATAAGAATCTCCTTTTCTTTCTCCTTCTTTATTAAATGGAAGGTGTAAATTTTAATTTAGAATGTAAAAAATGGTGTTCATGGGCATTTTTACCCAACATTTACAAGTTCTGTTCATAAGAACAACTCTGGACAACTGTTACTATGACCTTTAGTTTAAAGCTGCATTCCAAATCAAGAAGACTGATTCTAAGATCAGGTCACCCTGGGATGGATAAAGAAAGACTGATCTTTTCCATTAACTTCATTTTCACAAGGGGCTTTAAAGAGAATAACCTTTCCAATTAAGCATAATTTATCATGGAAACAACTTGGGTGATGGATAATTGCACTGGGCTTAACTTAGAGGTGGTGATCCACGCCCTCCTCTCTAAATATTTTATCTTGGCACTTCCTAGAGAAACAGGGTGCAACAAGATTTTCCAATGTTTCATTGCCAAGTCATGCTTTTGATACACAGTGATACTCCTGGAAGACTTGTTTGACCTTGTTGATTTCTTCCTGATTGCAGTTTTATGTTATGATATCGTCTTAAGTAGATTTTTTTTTCTGTTTCTAAGTATTTCTATGCTTTGCTATTTACATGGACCTATATTTAAGTTAGGAAGAGACTAAAATATGATCCTTGATCTAAAGATTAACTATAAATCTTTCTTACTTTATGGCAGTTTACTTTGTCTTTACTGAATCTAGCCTTTTCTATTGGCTCATAATTTACCAGCTTTGAGCTGTCTCATTATACTTAATGATAGTCTCATGAAAAACTCAGATACAATATTAACTCTACAGAACAATAATCCAGTTTTCTTTATAGATCAAATTATGAGCTTTATGCTGAAACATATATTTATACCATGTATCACCTTGTATGTAATGATATGGTTTGCTTTTCTTACCTGGTTTCCAAGAATACAGTAATTTGATTCTCCAAAACAAGTTACTGAGCTGGTTACTAGTCTTCGTAGTCCTTTTCTCAGACACATAGCCATCAATCGTTTTTTTTTTTCTTGTTTTTTTTAAGATTTATTTTTATTGCTTTTTGAAAGAGAGAGATAGAGATAGATAGAGAGAAGGGGGAGGGCCCAGAGCAGGCTCCATAGTTGACAGCATTAGTTTTTCATGTAGTTTCACTCCACAGGTGGGCATGGAGCTGCGCAGGGCAGGAACTGGGCCGGGAGCCTCCTGCATAGGCCCCGGCAAGAACTGAACTGAGGGCACACCCCAGTTCAGCATGTGGGTCCGCATGGGCCAGAGCCAGGATTCAATCCCTCAGTCCCCGGGGCTGAAAAGTGAGCACTTAACCCACTGAGCCATCCCAGCTTCCCAGCCATCAATCTTTTAAAGGTGATTTCAGCCTTATGCAATAGTGCCCCTATTTTTATTAATAAGTATTATATCTTCAATCCATTTCTTACATGAAGTGTTTTAATTCTAGCACTTGTCAGTAGTAAACTTCCTCCTTTTGTGTCTTTTCTTTGGTACCTCTCATCCTCTAAGAATTTAGTTTTCCTTCTAACTCTAGAAAAGCAGAGAATTTCAAAATGATATATTAATAAGAACTAGTTCTGACCTCTTAGACTTTCTGTTTCTGAATAGAAGCACAGGTTAGTGTATTTCTACTATAGACTGTCTCCTAAAATTTGTGTATGGTAAGAAAATTCAGTGCTAACATTTCAGTCCATGAGTTTATTTGCTGAGAATCTCTCAGAAGGTATTTATTTTGGCCCAGCGCAGGATAGCAGGCAATACCAACAAACTGTTTTGGTGATGATTTGTTTATTCTAGGATATGAGGCATTGCTCCTTTCTTCAAATTCTATTCCTCAATGCCCAGGCAAAATACGCTGTCTCCTCCAGAATACCTTTGACCAAACGACAACAACAGCACTCCAAATTTGTTCCGAGAGTCAGGTATTGACTTTAAAATATAAAATATATGATGAAAATCAAAGGAGAGTGATAAAGACATTCCCCAGGCTTCCTGAAGGTATTGCATGTAGGGAAGGGGAAGACTCAGACTTAGTACCTAACTTGTGATGTGCATCATGCTCAGCCCGGCACTGCCCATGGTTTTTTTTTGTTGTTTGTTTGTTTGTTTGTTTTAACTCCCTAGAGACTCAAAACTAGAAATTCGAGGTGAAAAAGAAAAAAGAGAGAGGATACTATAGACAGTTGATAATGAGACAAGCTTAGCTCCGCATAACACGCAAACTATGTTTCCCATCTCTTGTCTTAGCGAACTGAGCTTTGCAAATATCTCAGTTCTCACTTTGGTTTTAAACAGAAATTTGTCTTTGTTAGGTAAATTTTTTTTCCAAGATTAAGGCAGACATTTTTTTTTTTACTTCCAGTTTCATGTTCTTACAAATTCCAGAGGTCGATTTTCATATATGCTCTAAAGAGAAACTTCCTTATTTAACAAGAACTTTTGCTTCCAGCACTAGTAAGAACAACCAATATTCTGTGAAGCCTCTCCAAGGATTTGTGCTGCACAGGAGTGGAGGTTTCTTTGGTCTAAAGAAATTAAGTGAGTTTTAAGTATTGATAAGAATAGAAGACTTGTCTCAGCCATAAGAAAAGACAAAATACTGCCATTTGTGACAACATGGATGGATCTTGAGATTATCACACTAAGCAAAATAGATCAGACAGAAAAAGTCAAGAACCATATGCCCTCATGCATATGTGGAAAATAAAACTGAAAGCAATAAAGGAATAAGACAAACATAAAGAGAAACAGGAACTCATGGCTACAGAGAATAGTTTAGTGGCTACCAGCGGGTAAAGGGAAGGTGGTTGTAGAAAAGGGAGAGGGGGTCAAATGTATGGTGATGGAAGGATAACTGACTCTGGGTGGTGAGCACACAATTCAATATATAGATGATGTATTATAGAATTGTACTCTTGAAACCTGTATAATTTTGCTAAGCAATGTCACTCCAACAAATTTAACAAAAAATAAGAAAATTAGGAGATCTATAGAATAAAAAGTGCTATTTGGTAAATAATTAAAAAATTTTTTTTTAATTTATTTTTTATTGTTTTTGACAGAGAGAGAGAGAGAGAGAGAGAGAGAGAGAGAGGGAGAGAGATACAGAGACAGAGAGAGAACTGAACTGGGGGAGCTCCCCAGTTTAGCATATGGGTCCGCACAGGCGGGGGCCAGGACCGGGATTTGATCCTTGGTCCCGGTACTGCAAAATGAGTGCTTAACCCAGTGAGCCATCCCAGCTTCCCCTAAATAATTTTTTTAATTGTTAAAGTTATTGGGTTGACATTGGTTGGTTAAAATTACATAGATTCTAGGTGTACAGTTTTACATTACATCATCTATGTATTGCATTATGTGCTCACTACTCAGAGTCAGTTCTCTTTCCATCACCATATATTTGGTGCCCCCCTCCCTACTCCCTTCCTCCCCTTCCCTCCCTTCCCAACCTCCCCCTTTAACCCCAGGTAACCACTAAACTATTGACGGTGGCCATGAGTTTTTGTTTCTTTGTTAGGTTTAGTTTTATATTCCACATATAAGTGAAGTCATATTCCCATCAAAAATTATGTTTTAAGGTGGGTTTTGAATAATAACATAACATTTGTGCAAGGGGTCTAGTGACCTTGGGTATAACATTTGATGACCAGACCTACCTTGATATCAAGACCTTGGATTTTATTTAATATTCACTACCAAGTTTCTTGTATGGCACTTAACATGCACTAGAAGCTCAGTGAATATTTGTTGACCTAATGATCTGTTGCTTGCCAGGCTTCAAAACTATCCAGGGCAGACACTTCATCCTCTATTTGATTCGTATTTCCCATAATACCTACAAATTGCAGTGGCCCAGTAAATAGTAGGAACGAATCCAACTAATGAGCATTTGATAATTTCCAATCAGCGGAACTAGGTAAAATGCATAATGTGAGGCTGAAAAAATTTTCCCCTTTGTTTTCTAATCTATACATTGAGCTTGACAATTGAGGTAAAATATATTCCCCAAAGACGTTTACCTTTGGGGACTAACTAGCATTAGTCACATCTTGGTAGTATCTCTGGTCTGCATTTTACATCAGCACTGAAGTCACATACTTAATGCTTATTTTTGAAGGTAAGTAAAGCCCTTTTCCTCTAAAATGTTTTCAGTTTCTGGGATTTTCTTATTGTCTCACAGGATATTTGAGTTTTAGGAATTACATGGAATCATTTGGCTCCAATTTCTCTTAATGTAGAAGAATAAATTAAAGTTCAGAGTAATAACAGGGAAATAGAGAATTAGTGTCAATTTTTAAATCAGGTATGTGCTAGACATTATGCTCTACTCCATGTGTACATTATCGATGTTAAAATTTCAAGTTAACCTTTATTTTGTAGATGGACATCTATTTAACTGTTTACTCCTCTGGCTAGGAAGAAAATACTTTAAAAGTTGTTGGCATATATTCATTGAAAACTTAAGTTACTAGAGGGATTAATACACTTTTTCAGAAACCATATGAAAATTAAGGGTGATTAAAGCTGATTCAAAGAGCCAGATTTTGACTGATGTATTATTCTTTTCCCATTGTCCTTGATCCACTGTTAAGAAGGCAGCCTTAATATTCCTTTTACTCATAAAATACCATCATATTTTAAAATTAATATGTAGAAGGTGATTGCCTATATTCATCCTTTCCTTCAATACTAACAGAACACTTAATTCCTGATGGACATACAGCCAATTAAATGATTGTATTTTCAACCCTCCTCCATATCTAGGGATGAATACTGAGATGTTAATAGAAGTTGTTGGTTAAGGCTTATTAGAAAGTTTTCCCCCCTTTTTCCTCCTTTTTATTTTCTGTCTGGATCATGAATCAGATGACTGGAACTCTGGAGAATGAAAAGAGCATGGCTTCCTAATGGCTTTGAAGAACAGCCATCCAGGCTTTAGCTGTTTGCTGCTGAACTTCCTAGATGAGAGAATAAATCCATATGTTTAAACCACTACTGTCAGATTTCTATTACTAGCCACAATTCCCAACTGATACACAACCTATGACAGATTTGAAAGAGCTCAGTAGTGTTTTAAAACTGTGCATTATTGTTTTGTGGTTTCTTGATGTTGTCCAGGGGTCACCTGGGAAGGGTTGGAAAGATGGAAAGTGTGATTCTCAACCCCCCGGCCCCCGTCCATCTCTAATTTCATCCATTTTATTATTTAGGCATCTATATGATATTTCATTTGAACCAAGGTCCCACAGCTTAGAGTAATTTGAAAACCACTGAGCTATAGATCAAAGTTCTTATCCTATAATTGCTAAAACAATTTCTATTTTGGGCATTCTTCTATGTGCTTAACATATAATAAATCATTTAATTTTCTCAATAATTCTCTGAAGTAAGTGCTATTACTATTCCCATCCTGTACACAAGGGACCAAAGGCACAGAAATATTAACTTGTGCAAAATTTTTTATTTTATTTTTTTTTTAAATATATTTTTATTTATTTATTTATTTTGACAGAGGAAAGAGAGAGAGAGAGATACAGAGACAGAGAGAGAACTGAACTAGGGGAGCTTCCAGCTCAGCATATGGGTCCGCACGGGCCGGGGCCGGGATTCGATCCTCAGTCCCCGGGGCTGCAAAGTGAGCGCTTAACCCACTGAGCCATCCCGGCTTCCCAAAATTTTTTATCTTGTACATGGCACGGCTGAGATGCAAACCTGCTAGCTTTCTCTAAAATCCAAGGATTGAACCATCGTTCTGTCTCTCTACATATGATTACTCAGTTAATACTCATGAAGTGTAAGTGATTTCTCAAATTCAATCTAGAGGAGTAAAAAGTTAAGTAGACGTCTGTGTACAAAGTAAAGGTTAGCTTGACATTTTAGAGTAGATAATAGACACATGGAATATAGTGTAATATACAACACATATTATATAAAGCTGGAAGTAACAAAGAAACAAAAAGTCATGGACACAGTCAATAGTTTAGAATTCTTAAAACTTTTCAAAGTCTGAGATTAACAGAAGGGTTGAAGTATATGGAGAGATGATATTGATGTTCGAAAAAGGAAAGCTAGGAGGTTAGAAAAGATTTCATCCAACTATGGTGTCACTGTTACATGGTTCAGAAAGTTTGTGGGAGACCTGAAACAGATTTTCAGATCACTTAACTCTAATGTTCTTTCCAGAACACCAAGCAGAAGCCTCCTTCTGGTGCTAACAATTTTTCTATATGACACAAGGAAGAAATTGCAAGTCACTTTTCTAGCTGCTGCAGTTGCAAATGAATGACACCATCACGAGTTAGTTCAACTTTCAGCTTCTTGTTTTCTGGAGCTTTGTTCTGGTCTTTTGTTTGGGACATATTTCTTTGTCTCCCCATTTTGTCTGCCTTCCTGTATTTGTTTCTATGTATGAGGTAGAACTTCTATATATATATCCTAGGCTTAGTAGAGTGGCCTTAGGTATTAATAGTAGGTGTCCTGTGGGACCCACTGGTGCAGGCAGGCTCCTTGGTCACCTGAGCTGAATACTGCAGATGTGTCCCTTGTGTCAGTTATTTGCCCTCCTGTTGTTGAGACTTGGTTGTTCTTTGCATGTCAGTGAGAAGTTATGACCCTCAAGCTGATTGCTTGTGAGGACTGACTGCGACTATTGTAGAAGAGCTATTGTGCAAGGACCGGCCCTACAAAACAGGATTTGCTTTAGCAGGGCATTGGTGCCTTCTAAGTCTGCCCATGGGGTGTGCCATCTGTGGAGGTCGCATGGTGGTACAATGGCAAGGTTGGAAGCTGGCCACTGAGTATGCTGTCCCTGACTTCCTGTGAGGGGCCCTGCTGCAGGCCGTGTTCAGCCGAAGCCTGTGCCTTACCCAGGGCCACCTTATATGAGCCCCGAAGCAACGTGCAGATGTCTTCCACCTACACTGGGCTTGGGGGAGCCTGGGAGAGGCTAAGCTGTGAACTTTGGGGTAATCAAGGATATTAGGCTATTTTTCAGTCAGATATATGCAATTATTTTTATAGTTTTCAAACAGTGTTTTTTTTACCATACATACATTTCATTTTTTAAACAAAGATTTGTTTGTTTGTTTATCTATTTGCTTTTTTAGAAAAGGTGAGGGAGGGAGGGAGAGAGAGAGAGAGAGAGAGAGAGAGAGAGAAGCGGGGAGGACTAAGAGCAGTCTCCATAGTTGTATGTCGTTAGTTGGGACATAGTTTCATTCTATTCAGGTGGATGTGGGGCCACGCAGGGTGGAAACTGAACTGGGGGCCTCCCGCATGGGAGGTGGGAACCTTTGGTGCCATCCTGGTGGTTGCCAGTTGAGCTGCAGTTCAGCATATGTGTTTTCATGGACTGGGATTTGATCCCTGGACTTCATGGTTGGAAAGCAGGCAATCAAGCTGCTGAGCAATCCTGGCATCCCCTATACTGCTACCTTAAAAAAAAAAGAATTCTTAATTTCCTTTTTTCTGTTTTCTATTGGAGTCCTACTAAAAGCATTATTGAAGTTAGCTATTATCATCTATTCATCTTATTCTCCCCTTGCTTCATTCAAGAGCTGAGTCAAAGTAAGACTAGTGATAAGTCACAGAAAATATTTACTTTCAGACTGAACGTGTCCCTTCCAAGGTTGCAATTTCTATAGACAGAATTGAAATGAAAAAGTCATGAATACTTGGGGAAGCAAAAAAAGAGTGAAAGGAAAGTTCATAGAAACATCCTAAAATTGCTGACCCTAGAAGGTACCTCTTTTTTTAGAAGAAAGGGGACACATTTGAAAGGAACTTGTATCCCTTATGATGTCATCCAGTGAGAGTGTCAGGGAAACCAGAATGATTAGAGAAGGCCTGTGACCTAGATTAGGTTCTGGGATATAAGAGTGGCATTGCGTGGTTAACAGAATATCTATAATATTTATATACTAAAATATAACAAATATATATATTTAAAATATGTAAATAAATAAATGCATTTAATGAAAAAAACTTAATTGTAGTAAAATACACATAAGACAAAATTGACCATCTTAATCATCTTTTAGTGTACAGTAAGTACGGTATATTCACATTGTCGCAAAATTGATCCCCAGAACACATCCATCTTGTAGAACTGACTTGCCGTACCCATGAAACAAGAAATCCTCATTTCTCACTCCCCACAGCCTCACACAGGTTGTACTTTAAAGAAACTAAGGATGGATCTCTGAATCAATGACACGTGGGCAGCTACTCTCCCCCTTTCCCAGTGTTCCAGGAACTTCCTACTAATAGCTAGTTTCAAAGAATTCAACTCTTCCAAAAATGAATTATATAAAGGAAGAAATCCAACTTCTGTGTGATTGAACTATGGACAAATAGTATGTGGAAAAACTTCTACATATACAGAAAAGATGCCAGGAGAATTCTGCCACAAGGTAGAAGAAAAAAAAAAACTTAATGCTAACATGAATAAGAAAAGTATAATGAAATGATTGCAGCTATGAAGGCAGACTGAAAATAGAAATACAAAATTCAGTGGAAAATATAGGCAGACAATGGGAACCAATGACCAGAAAACAGCGGGAGAGAAAAATGGGAAGACGCAGAATTCAAGAAAGAAATAGAAGTAAGTGAAAAAAGTATTTTAAAAATGATAAGTATATTATAAGGACATAAGAGTGAAGAGCATTATGGAAGCATAGGAAGAATGAGATGGGTTAATGGTTAAAAAGCAAACAGAATGAGACAAAAACAAGAAAGATTTCAAAAGATTAGGGAGAAATTTTATCCTTAGGAAATAGGCAAAGAGATTTAATATGCACTTATTTGAAATTCAGAAAGAAAAAAACAAAACATGGAACAAAAGAAACATTTTTAATATATCAATAAAATAAAAAAATCATTTCTGAAATAATAGAATAAGAATTTATATAAAGAAACACTGGAAGAATGCATAGGAACTAAGGAGAATGGTGACCATTAGGGATAAACTGAAAGAACTGGAAAGATGAGGACAGGGATGAGAGTTAGATTTCCCTTCTATCTCTTCATGGTTTTGATTTTGAAACTTTTGAATATATTACCTATTGAAAATGTAAAATTTAACAATGCCTGTCACATCTTAGGTCCTTCAGATTATGGGTTTTTTTTAATACTTTTTTTTTGCTTTCTTTTTTTTTTCATTTTCTTTTATTTGTTCTTTACAGCCCTGATCTCTGTAAACAGAGTATGTGGTTTGTCCTTATGGCTGTTCTAATTCACTCACTTATCCAGCAAATAGTTAATGCCTTCTATGTTAGATGATGGTAAGTATTCTGAAAGAAAGTAAAACAGGTGATAGTATAAGGAGTGAGTGAGGTGTGGAGGTGCTTGTGATGTTTGAAAGGCCGGCTGGGAGAAGAGATTCCTCTGTTATTTTAACTTGTAAGGCCCCTAGCCAGATTTCTGCTATTTTTAGGTATTTAATTTGTATTTTAGGCAGAAGGAGGAGCTTGATTTATTTCTTAGGTTTATTTTGGTTAGAAATAAATTTTATATTTAAAATATGTCTTGGATTTTTGAGATTCTTTTCTTATTAAAAATTATGAATTACTCCTCCACCCCCCCACCCCCCCACCCCCCCACCCCGCCACACACACACACAAAGAAACCAAATTGCAATTTCTTAAGTCCTCTCTTTTGTGAATCTTCTATCTAGTCAACTGGATACCCACAAGTTGAGTGCCTTTCAGCGCAAGTGCATTACCAGGAAATTATTTCCAGAATTGGTGCCAAAAAGTTATTAAAGGGAAAGATGATGGGAGGAGGTTATTGAAAGAGTTGTGATTCTACTGGGAAGCAGTTCCCACACCCTAGACTGGAGGCTCATCTCTTTCTGATGAGTGGAGAATCTGTGTCCAATTTTAGATCTCCTCATGTGTTCTCTATCATATTTCTCCTGCAAGGGGATTCTTCCAAGGTTTTACTGATTCCATTACTCCTGACTTAGTGAAAATGGGTGGCTTTTACAAATTAAGTTTCCAGTGCCTTTGAAATTTGAATATTAACAAAAACGGCTTTCACAACTATTTAAACGAGAAGTTGAGGGTGGATGAATTAGGCATTGCTCACTTTCTGTCAAGAGAACCTAGAGACTTCTTTATCTCTTATTTTAAATTTAATCTAATTTTATTCAAAGTATGTCTTGTATATAATTTAAAAGTCAAATAGTTATTCAAGGCTTATCATGAGAAATGAGCAGCCTTTGCTTCATTCTGCCACACTCTGATCATTATACTCCAGTGGAAACCATTTTCAGTATTTTAGCTTTATACTTTTGTTTTTACATCCACATTTCTAATCATAATACCATGCTCAGATTGCTATTTTTTGACCTTTGAATGCCAGATATTATACATATATTCCTACTGTGAAAGATGAATACTTAGTTTTCTTATATTGACTACCTTATTTCAAAGTTTTGAATAACTTTTCAGTGATTACGTTAAGACATCATTAATATTAGCATTAATTGTTACATTAATTGTGCATTGTTTTCCTTGGTCATCTTTTTTTGTTGTTGTTGAGTGATTCATTGCTCCTTTCCTGTGTTTTCCTCTACACACCTATTATTAGTTCATCCCCAGATTCTAACCAGAAATAGGAATCTTATCTTAAAGAGTCCAAACATATCAGGTAATATATTAGCTTTATTTTTTGAGGTACTGCTTCTGGGAGCTCTCCTCCCCATTTGGTCTTTTGCTTGTTGGCTTTGCAACAGTGTGATCCAGAGCTGTCCCTTCATCATTTCAAGGATTTTCTAAGACTCATTTGTCTGGACTCATGTTTCTTGGATCTTTATGTCTTATTCTAGATTTATTCTCTTTATTTGGTGAGGAACATCTTCCAGTAATATAAGAAATCAATCATTGTAGTAAAATTGCTTCAGACTTCGCACATCTGAAAATATCTTAATGCTCACACTAGAATAATTGTTTGGCTGGGTGTAGAATTCTGGATTGAAAATCATTTGCTGTCAGATATTTAAAGTGAGTTACTCAACTTTGCTAAGTAAGTTATTGTCTTTTAGCTTCCAATGTTGCTGTTACAAGTATCTGAGGCTATTAAAAAATTATTTTAAAAAATTATAGAATCGCAGAAAGTTGAAAAAGTGGTAATGTTTTTTTATCTTGAATTCTGTATGCATAATAGACTTCTTGAAAAATAATCTACTTAAAAAAATATTTCTCTTCCTACCTTCCATCTCTTAGCTTTTTATGAGAGCTTTCTTCAGATTTATCTTTGCATCTTTCTATTCTATTTTATGTCTTTTATGGCATTTAAAATTTTCATGAGTCTTTTTGAACATTTTTCTCTTCTTTTTTTCTCTTCAAGAATACATTATCTTTCTAAAAATATTCACCAAGGGTATTCATCATATTTCCTCTGAAAATGTCTTTATTTCCCCATGTCCACTTTGTTTTTTCTGGGTTCCATCTTTATATTAAAGGTTTTTCTCACATGCATAGAAGAATAAATTGGACATATAGAACTTGACCTTTCCTGTTTAATGAAAATTCAGTGAGAACCATTATCATCTCTCCCTCCTCCCTCAATTTCAGAGTCCAATGAAGTGTCCAGTTCTTGGCTGTACAAGTGTCCAGAGAGTGTCCACCTTTGTTTCTTGGCTTCTCCTGCTAGAAGCACTTAGCTTTTTGTCTTTTTCTCACCTGATTCACCTGCTCTTCAGCTTTTATTTCTCATCAGTCGCAATCCCCCCCCCTTTTTTTTTCTTATAAGTAAATGCCTTAAACTTTTTAATTACTGCCATTTTGAAAGAGCATGAAAGTAAAGAAATATATTTAAACTGTGGGATTTACCTGGGAATTTCTGTCATCATATTTAATAACAAATATTTCTGGTATATAGAAAGTATTTTGATTTTGCATATGCATATTTTGTTACAACAATTCATTAAATTCTTTCTGCAAAAATATCCCCAATTACCCTGGATTTTCTAAAAACATGATTTTTTTCTCTTTTATAAAGTTGAAAAATAAATTTTCTATTTTATTCACTAGTGCTTGTAAAATTCTTTTTACATAACTTCAGCCAATTTTATTTTGTTATCTCACTTCATTGACTTAAATACTTTTAAATTATTTTAGCTAATTTCTTAGATTTTTCTTAGTATGTGATAATATGACTTTTAAATCTGAAAATTTTTCTTGTCTTAATTCATTGGTTATCACTTTCAAAAATGTTAAATAAGTGTGTAAGCAATTTTTTAGTATTCCTCATCTTAATGATATAGCCATTAATTTTTTTTCTCATATGTACATGATGGTTGTTTTTACATAGAGATCGTGAATTTTTGTTAATGAAACATCCTTCTATCTTTAGTTTAATCCTGCCTTTCTAACATTGAAAATAATTATTTGATTTTCTTAAATTTCACATTAACATTTATGTTTTAATTATGTGGTTGTTCTTATTTATTCAGTAAAGACTTAATATATTATTTTTGGTAATATTTATTTCTCAATTATTTTATAGTTAAACTTTCTAAATTGCTTTGTTAAAGTAAATGGTTATTGCTATTTCTGTTGTGTGGTTTAAAAAGAAAATTTATTAGGGAGTTTAAATTTTTCTAGTAAACCTTCAACTTACTTCCCTAAACAATGAACATCTTTGTAGAAATTACCTTATAGCATCTTCTTCTTTATTTTTTAACTTTCTCAGCACTGATGTATATCTTAAATTTTATATGTATAGCCCCTTGCATATTTTCCAGTGCTGGTCCCCTTTTTAATCTCTCTCTCTCTCTCTCTCTCTCTCTCTCTCTCTCTCTCTCTCTCTCTCTATATATATATATATATATATATATATATGTATATATATATATGTATGTATATATATATATATATATATTATCATGTTGGTCATAATTACATTATAGATTTGAGAAATAGTCATACTAACCTTAAGTCATACTAAACTGTAATGACTATACTTCACGAATAGTAAAAATGATAGAAGATAATTATTATCAATATTCTGATAAATACACTCAAATTTACATTGACTTTCTGGACTACAGGTCAATAAAAATACATATTGTTTTTATACAGTCTGTCGTTCTCTAACTAGAAATTTTTCTAACTTCATGCCAATTTTATATATAACACTATAAATGTATTATCAGGAAATAGTAGAAAAGATTGTATATATGTTTTTGGAGAACAGAATTTTTACATTTAAAAAATACCATTGATTTTCTGGAAGATTCTGATTCTATCACACATCTGAACACTTTCTTAGGCAAAAGGACTATTTTCCTTGAGAAAAAATTACGGGTAGCTTAGGTATTTTTTTGTTGTTGTTAAGACACATCACATGTGGAGCCCACCTGGGCCGAGTGAAGGCATGGTTAATAATGGCAGAGAATTAGAGAATTTTGCATTAAATTTTTTTCTCTTTTCCCCTCTTAATTGAAGAGATGGTTACTGAATAACTATGTAGTATTTTCTATATCATTCTTATTTCAAAATAGGTAAGTTATCAGAGAAATTAAAAAAAATATCCATCAGCTCTTAGGTATTTATTTCTACTTGATATATTTCTGGTAGATGACCATATATATAATGATCCATGAGAAATTATAAGTAAATAATAAAAAGAAACTGTCCTTTATTAGTCATAAGAAAGTGTTCAGTGGACAGCTGTGGAGTCTGAAAACTGTACAATAGGACATTTTCATGATTCATTCTACTTCAGTCTATGAGAAGTTTTAGCTCTCGGTTCTCTTTCTATGTGAGAAGAAACGAGAAAATAGACAAGACAGAACAGAAAAGGAAAATAGGTCAGAAAATGCTTTGTTTTACGTGCATTTTATCTTTCAATAAGAAAATAAAATCTCCAAGTGTAATGGAGATTTTAGAAACATTCAGTCTAAAGCATTCATTTCTTTTCATTATTTTTTATTTTTCTCTTGCATGTTGTACTGTTGAGTGTCCATGAAGTGTGAAATTTATGGCTGGACAGGAAAACAAATGCTTACAGGCAGTGAGGAGAGTACAAGTCCATCTAATATTTCTGAAGAGGCTTTGGAGCATTTTGGCTTATTTATGAAAGGCATAGGAGAGCCATTGAACATTCAATATACTTCTGCATTTAGGGACATTGTCACACCACACAGCAGGATACTTTGACCACTCCAAATCTCATGTTTTCAAAGCCGATGAACTTTGAGAATACAATGTAATCAACAATATGTTAAATTAGTATGCTGTGCTCTGAATTAAAAAGGCATATATCAATGCAGTCTCTTCCAGCCTTTGACAAAACTAAAAAACAGAACAGAATAGAACAAAACAAAACAAAACATGGAAAAAGCTGAAAACTCATTATAGAGCTGAAAAGTGCAAACAACAAGCCACGCATATAGCTGGAAACTGTGAAAAGTCTTCCTTTCCTATAATCCAGAGAGAACTAAATTTAAGAAAATGTAGTCTGGCTTGACATCATATCATACTTAGATTTTTGCCTTGCTACTTAAAAGACGCAGAAAAATAATTTATAACTTTCCCACTATGTCAATAGGTCTAGAAATTCAAGGTCTGAACCAGCCAACAAAAAGTAATATTATTCTTCTACTTTGATCTATGCAGCATAAATACTTTTTGCCTCTGCTTCTTGGATTTTCCCCTTCTTCCTTTTCATTACTATAATAATACCGACACCACCGTCCAGTGACAGAGACTTTCAGAAAACAACCAGGTAGGAAATAGTCAGAGACTTATGGTAGAAAGTTATGTTCCCAGCAAAATCAATAAAAACAAATCTATATTTATATTCACCTTAGGAAACACTTAAACTACAAAGATAAATAAGAAAATACCATAAAATATCTAAGTAAACCAAACCAAACCAAACCACAAAGTTACATATAGAGAAGTAAAACCAGTTTATTTTCTTCCAACAAAAGTGGACAGAGAATTTACTGCTTAACAAATATCTACAAGTATGTTCTTCTGCATGTTTTTCAGCCCCTTATTGGTAGGCACAGGCATTGATTTGGGTCTGTGTGAAGAAAATTTTACAAGCTTGATTTTATCTCCTAAAGGGCCCAGTAGGCCCACAGACTCAGTCTGTGGATATTGTCTCAGAGTTGGAATAAACATTCTTGAACACTGAAAAATTCTCCCATTGCCTCCCACCTTGTCTTGTTAGGTGGGTCAAAAGAAACTCCTGGAACCGCCCCTTACTGCCCTAAACCATCAAATAAAAGGTTCATAATCCTCAATATCCTTTTTATGGCTTCTTCACGAGCTAGTCTCTAGGTAGAAAGAGAATGAGAGCAGAAATTTCAAGGCCTCTTCAGGTTTAGATTTACAAATCTCACAACATCACTTCTATGGCATTCTGTTCATCAAAGCAAATTACAAGGCCAGTTCAGATTCAAGGGGTGGGGAAATATATGCTATTTTACATAAAGAATGTCAAAGACCCATTGCCAAGAAGTGTTGTATAGGGGTATAAATAATTATTGCAATCATGTTTGCAAGAAATCCATACCATTGGAATCAGGAAAATGATGAAAAACATTTCACTTTCAAATGATATGAATTGAAGTGCACCTTCACTGTTTTACCTCAAGGTCCTGCCTTTTTAAATCTCTTTACTTACATACCGGTAGTCTAGTGGGTTGTTGATTGTTGGGGAGGGAGTTTTTTGACCTCCACTCAACCATATAAGAAAGGACTTTGGGCTTGGAACACTTCCTTGCCAAGAGATAAACGGTCTGCACAGCCTATGCCAGACTGGTTGTCTTATGTGGGAATATCTTTTCCTTGTTTCAGACTCAAAGAATGCTCTCTTGTCCTTGCTTGAAGTCAGTGCATAATGTTGCACTTGGTCAACTGTACTCTTTCTATCTGCCCTCCATGAGGAAAGGGGATGGGCTTTTTCTACTGTGGCACAGGGTGGGTGTGGTAGGCAGATTTCCCTGTGTCAGCTGAAGGGAGAGACCTGCTGGCTGTGGGGGACGGGTGCCCCCTATAGAGGCTGAGCTTGCTCTGTCTGTTCTCTATGTAAGTAAGGCATTGTTCTACCCAGTGTTCGACTGAATTGTATTTTTGGTGACTCTGATCAGAAGGTGAAATGGGTAGAGTGTTTAGAGTCTTCCCCCAGGATTGGTAACTGATGCATAATAATCTGCTCCAACATTGACCATTTGGATATTTCAGAACCATCGTGCTGAGGGGCCCAATATTGATGACATCATGCAGACTGGACTGTTGAGAAATAACAAGTGTACTAGATGCTTTAGTTGGATATATATATATATATGCTGAAGTTTGAGAGATAAATTCTATTTGGAGGCCTGCCAGTTTAGTAAGTTTGGGGAGTCTAAAGGTCTTAGGCATGTTGTGAATATCTTTTCCCAAGTGGAAAGCAGGATGCTGTGCTTTGCACACACTCCCCTGGAGGCCTCTGGACGTGAGGGGCTGATCCCTTCACTAAGTAGCCCATAACGCTGCATGTTTTGAGTGGGAACAGCGCAAAAGAATTTGTCAGATTCAGTGGTGCTCCAAGTATCAATGATAATAAATAAGGGTACCATACGGAACCTCTGTCAAGCTATATTAAAATATGCATTACACAATTCCCTAAGGTTTGGAGGAAAATTCTTCTGCTGATAACTATTTCATTTTGAGAAGTACCTTCTGACTTACTATTGAGACCTGGTAGAAGCTGAGTGTTAGACCGCTGGACACCAAGATGCTGTGTAACCTGAGATGTCTACTATGCATTAGGTGTTATCAGACTTATTAATAAGAGTGTACAGAATTAGTTATTATGAAATTGAAGCATTATGATCTAGATTAGACTCATGAAGGTGTGGAACAAAAAAAAACTGTGTGGACAGGTGGCTCAGGCTCTTCAGACACCTACTCGTGCTGCATTGTCACGATTCCTTCTGCCTACACCTATGGTTTCATGGATAGTCTCTTGCAAATAACTGACATATAAAGAAAAACACCTCAGACCTTGTTATAGAGAGCTCTGCAGGATAAGCTGGCACCAGCTGGAAATGAATTTTGGAAATAAAATTGCTATTTTATGTGCCCACTCAGAGGTGACAATCTGGTGAAGGGAAAAACCAGGATATATATAATTTTTTACTTTGCCTGGTAAGAAGTGTTGCCTGAGGATCTTGTTCATCAGTGGCAACTAATGGCTTGGCTGTTGGTCAGGAACTTGGAAAGAATAGATTGAATGATTGATGAGAGCATCTGGAGGAAATGTATGTGGATGGACATCTTACAATGGGAGCAGAGGGGGATGGTATCATATCCCATGTGATTTTTCATAAAAATATAGCCACTGCAAAAGAGACTACCGTATCAAAAATCAGTTGAACGAACTGTATCATCCCGTGAATGTGGACTAGTCGCCTTCCCTAGATATAACTATGTATAAAAATGGCTTTGAAAGTTTTGCATGGATTAAACATTATGGCCTTCCCTCATCCAGGCTGATATCGGTATTGCCCCTGCTGGCTGTCCAACTTACCAGTAGCAGAGGCCACTTCTGGGGAGCTGATATGACTCCTTCTCCCAGGGAGACCAGCTAGCCTTCTAATGATAGACCAATTACATTGCCTCTGTTCCATCACAGAAAAGCCAGTTTATTTGTCTTTACTGAAATAGATACTTATTCTGAGTTTTGATTTTTCTTCCTTAGAATACTTCTATCACAGACAACTGAGGACTTAGTGAAACCCCTATGCATCATGTTGCTGTTCCATGCATTGCTTCTGACCAAAAAACTCATTTTACAAGAGTTATGTAGCAGTGAGTTCTTTATTCTCATGATAGAATATTTCCAGTTAAAGAAGGAATTGTGGCACCACCATTAATCTAGAAGTTCAGACTACTACCTAGGTATTTGGGACCTTTTAAACTACAGAATCAATGGAGAAAAAACTTAGATGATTGATCCCAATTACAAAGGGAACAATTGGATTGTTTCTCAAATGGGATCAGCTGGTGTTATTTCTGCAACCTAGAAGTTAACTGGGACACCTCTTAGTAATTCCATGTCTGATAGTAAATGTCAGTGGAAGGATAGAGCATCTCAACAAAGGCATTGACACTAAGGACTCAGACACTTTAGGAATTAAGATTTAGATAATCTCACCAGTTACAATACCAGCCAGGTGAGTCACTACTTAAGGCTAGAGAAACAAAATGGCAGGAGGAAGAAGATACTTACAAATATGACATTGAAACTAGGTTAAAGACTCAAAAATGTTAGCAGCTATGTATATGTCCTTAAGGCCTATAGAACTCAATGACTGTTCTCCTTCTCCTTCCATTGTTTTTTTTTTTGTATAAGATGTGACGCTAGCACTTCAATTAATTCATAGGTCATTCTGTAAGGAACCATATTTGGACATGAGTGGTAAGGACTGGTTATCTTAGAGATCCTTAAACTTGAATTTAATTCAATGACTGATGGTCCTTAGTGTTCCCCCTTGTTGGGGAGAAGATGGGATTGTCTATATTTATACAATAGATAGGTGTTTCATGTTAGGTAGAAACATATAGTTACTAAATATGAATAGAATGATAAGAATGGATGCTGAGTAGTGGAAGGAAGGAGACAGTGAAAGCCCTTGAATCCATTTCTTGCCCTTTCCTTGCTCTGCCATATATCCTATGGGCATACCGATTGTCAATTCTACTTGTCAGTTGGTTTCTGGCTGAAGTTTATCCAATAATTGGCCCTCGTGAAGATGAAAAGAAGGAAGGAAACTAGTTTTCTTGACAATACTGTATATTTGGCAGAGGTTACATCTCC
>PVKE010018399.1:0-29596 GCA_004027555.1 Craseonycteris thonglongyai | reverse complement strand
AAAAAAAAAAAAAAAAAAAAAAAAAAAAAAAAAAAAAAAAAAAAAAAAAAAAAAAGAAAAGTAAATTAGATGCTTTTTGAATTCCCTCGACCCAGAGAAAGTAGTGCATTTGTTTCTAGCATGTGATTAGGCAAATAGAGATTGTCTAATTCACTGGGAAATTTAAAAGCAAATTTAAAATTATTGTAATTTGCTTATATTTTGAAATTAAATTGCAAACATTTATTCATTAAATTATACTCATTTCCATTTTGTGTAATATTCAATATCATGAATGGTTCTGGAATTAGATTTAGAAAAGCCTAGTGTTGGAGAAGCAGATTCGTAGACGTACGAGGCAGACTGGCAGTACATGGATGAATGGTTTACAAAAGCATATAGCAGTCATACTGGTCAATAAGCTTGATATGAACTGTAAATTTGGTGATGCTTTTGTTTCCAGTGGATGTAAGTAAGAACTTTCTGATGATAGAAATTGTAAAACTTTTTCTGTACATCCTCAAGAATATAGGAAATATGCAAAATCAGTGCAATGGCTTTTCATTCTCAATTGATACATGCTATTTCCTTTTTCCTTTTTTTAGGTATTCTTACACCAAATGATGAGTTCCAGTTTTGGATAGAACAAGCTCATCGTGGAAATAAACAGATTAGTAAAGAAAGAGCCAATTATTTTAAAGAATTATTTGAAAGAATTGCAAGAGTATGTTGATTCATAGATAGTTATATATTAGGTAGTTGATAAAAGTACTTTAGGATTCTATTTTCAATAGATTTACTTCTGTTTTAAAATTACTTGATGGCTGTGAACAAAATATATCATTCATATATAACAGGGTTTTACTTAAGGTGTATCTTTAACCTGAGTACAACTTAGAAATCCAAACTTTTAAAAAAGTTAAACTCTAATCTCTAGTAAATATTTTTCTCAAAACAGTTTTCTGCAGGTGAATAGGGAAAGACAAAACCCTAATACACTTAACATGTGCATCCACATGGAGGTAATACATGTTCCTTTGAAAGAATATTCACTTTATTCAAAATAGCATTTTGAAGTAACCAGTAATATAAAAAGTCTTAGTTTTATATGTATTTGACTGATGTACACAGAAGTTAAATAAGTGACCATTTTAATTATTGTGATAAAAAGTCTGTTTTCAAAGTAAATACAGAGTTAGGCAGAAGTAATGCCCTGGCAGAAGTAAGACCCCTTTATAACGAGCTGGTAATCTATACCAAATCTTTTATGACAAAATCATTAGCGTGTGATTCTGTAATAACAATATCACACTCAAGCACACTCAATGACATTTTAGGTGAAATGCTCACATTGCTGTTCTTCTCCTACAAGATAAGACAAGCCTTAATGATGTTACAGCATTACTTCTGCCAGACCCAGTATATAGTAATTTTCTATTCATTCCTAATATTTCAATAGTATAATTTTAAGGAAGTGTTTGAAATTGTTTTAAGCTCTTTTTGTAACAGTGATGAAATGTACGGTGATAAACCTTGTAGTATGATTGTGATATTGGTAACATGCAACACAGTACATGAGTGAGTAAAGATATGTCAACTATAATGTGTAGTGTGTATATGGTGATAAGGCTACCTCTCTTGGGTAAATGAAGGAAATGAATCCAAATTTAAAGATTTGGCCAACGATAAAAATAAATGAATAGACATTTTGCAATTCTTACTTTTTCTTCTGGCTTTCTTGAAATTTATGTTTGTGAAGGAACTTACAGGGTATTTGCCTACATAAGTAATATATTTATTATCTGGTAGAAAAAGGAGGAGAATATAACATGGCAGATAGTAGAGTTGTAGCAGTTGAAAATGTCTGAGAAAGTTTAGACTGTATTGCCCATGGTGATAATGTGTAAAAATGAGTGTGTTTTGGTTTCAGGAGTTTTATAACTTGGACGGTCTATCCTTACTGGAAGTGGTTGACTTGGTGGAGACTACTCGGGATGTTGTCGATGATGTGTGGAGACAAACAGAGCACGATCATTATCCTGAGTCACGAATGTTACATCTCTTAGACATCATCGGTACTAACTAGTAATGGAAGAAACTTTTGAAAGTTTGGAAGCCTGTCTTACTTTGTTTTCTGTTTTGTTTTTTTTCCTTTAAGTCCTTACTTAAAATGCTTTTTAATGTAATAATTGGTGCTTAAAATAAGTCTTAGCAGCAAACCATATAGGATTATTTAAATAGATGTTGTGTATAGTTGGTTAATGTGAATCATAGGTGTCAAATTCTTTGACCATTAATACATCTATATTTACATAGATTTTTAGTTCCTAAAATAAAGTTCATTAATTTAGACTTTATTTTGTAATGAACTGAAAGTTTCTCTCTTATTATATTGGCTTATCTGTAAATACTTTTTGACCCTTCTCATTATTATCCTGAGGAAATATTAACTGAGTACATAAAGGTGTATATGCAAGTATATTTATTGCAACATTGTAGCATAGGAGTAGAAACAATGAGAACTTGAGACTTGATTATATCCTGTATAGTGCTACATCCATACAGTAGGCTCTGCAGCCTTTAAGCACATGTATATCCAGTGTGAACCAAAAGTAGGTGGACAGTAAATGAAATAAACCTTATCATTTACTGTCCACTTACTTTTGGTTCATGCTGTATATTTCACACTTGAAATATGTACATGATGTATTGCAAGATGCGAAAACACTTCTGTTTTAGAAAATTATTTGTTATTGGCAGTATGAGTTTAAGGGTATGCATACGGTATTTCATAGATTCTTAGTTTGATGATTTGTATATTAATTTTGTCAAAAGCATGTATTCTGTAATTATTTGGTAAAAAGATACTCTGTTTAAAAGTTTGCTTCATGTTTTATTAGGTGGCTCATTTGGAAGATTTGTTCAGAAAAAGTTGGGAACTTTGAATCTATGGGAGGATCCTTATTATCTTGTGAAAGAAAACCTGAAAGCTGGTATTTCAATTTGTGAACAATGGGTGATTGCGTGTAGTCATTTAACAGGTCAAGTGTGGCCACGCTATGTTCCTCATCCATGGAAAAATGAAAAATATTTCCCTGAAACACTTGACAAACTTGGCAAACGCCTTGAAGAGGTATTATTTGATTATTTGGCTCTTTGTCTTTAAGTGGGAAGTACGTTCACTAAACAAGTGAATGTATTATAATTAATAAGCACTACATATCTGATAGAAACCATTTATACTTTTGAAGAGAATAAGAGTTAAATTTCATGTGAGACAAATTACAGTCATATGGTAGAGTACCAGGTTCACTGTGGCCATTAAGTGTTGGTTTCCACCTTCTTTGCATGTGACTGTTGAACTTGCAAATTGTGCATTTCTATTTTCTTGTTCTTTGTTATAAAAGAGATAATCAACCTACTTGTTCCTGTATGGAAGCTACCAGACATTCTCTTGGCTAATGAAATTGTTTTTGAACAGGGACAGCTTTGTAGGTGGTGCTCAGTGGAATTATTTAGAACAGCTGCTTAATTTTCAGCAGTTACAATTTCAGTCTAGGACTTAACGTATTTAGTTTTGAAGGGCTTGGAAAAATGAGAGTATGCAAAGATTGCGTAGTGGTCTTTTGTCTTTTCTGCTTACAGGAACCGTAGTTCTTAGGGAGTTTTTTTTTAAAGATTTATTTTTACTGTTTTTTGACAGAGAGAACGAGAGATACAGAGACAGAGACAGAGAGAAGGGGGAGGGCCCAGAAAAGTCTCCATAGTTGCACATCATCGGTTTTTCCACATAGTTTCATTCTATAGGTGGGCGCGGGGCTGCACAGGGCAGAACCAGGCCGGGGTCTCATCCCGGTGATAACTGAACTGGGGGCACTTCCCAGTTCAGCATATGGGTCCATGTGGGCCAGGGCCAGGATTCAATCCTCAGTCCCTGGGGCTGCAAAGTGAGCGCTTAACCCACTGAGCCATCCTGGCTTCCCTTAGGGAGTTTTTAAAAACCTTTTTCATCAGGAAAAATTTTAAATACATATAAAAATAAAATAGTATAATGAATGCCAGTGTATCATTACTTAAGTTCAGCAGCCACTGACATTAGGCAGTACTCCTACTTATTCCTCTTTGTCTCTCCCCTGTCCTTTTATGGGCTGGAGTATTTTTTATAGCCAATCCAAGAAATCATATACTTTCAACCTGAAGATAATACCACTTTCACATCCAACAAAATTACAATAATTTCTTATTATTTTATGTCTAACCAATGTTCAGTTTTTCTGATTGTCTCAGAAATTTATTTTTAAACAAGGTTTACTTGAATCAAGCTGCTTCACAGTGTCCTATATAGTTCTTACCCACTTTTAGTTTGGTAAGT
Source organism: Craseonycteris thonglongyai (assembly GCA_004027555.1). Taxonomy (NCBI): domain Eukaryota; kingdom Metazoa; phylum Chordata; class Mammalia; order Chiroptera; family Craseonycteridae; genus Craseonycteris; species Craseonycteris thonglongyai. The sequence continues at coordinate 25,245 of PVKE010018399.1, read as the reverse complement.
GGGTTCACTTACGTTTAGCCTGATCCATCTGTTATTATGTTCTCCATCAATTTTTCCTTAGTGATTTTAGCAGCCATTGATAATCATGAAGTGTTGCAGTGTGGTGATTTTCTTGTTCTATTGTTCTTTTTGTATTTATTAGGGAAGATGAAAGAACTATTTTTCACTTTTTTTAGTTAACCTTGAAATATGGTTTGTATAGGAATGACAGTATAGACAGTTCTTTCCTTTTATTTTTAAACGTTTAGAACAATGAATAATAAATTAGTGTAATAGTAAGTTTGATAGGCAGTGGGTGAAATGTTTTTTAGCAGAGATTATGGACCCATGAGTTTTTATATTTTACACGTACCCATCCATTGTAATTATTTTATTCAAATTTTGTTTCATATTTGGGCATTGAGTGCCCCCTTTAAGTTTGTTGTTTTTGACATGAATCCATTATTTCTTTGATAATTTCTTTACTTTCAGGCCCCACCCCCCAATAAACCAGCCCATCTCGTACATTTTTTGGTTCATAATTAGAATTAGTCATTTCTCCAAAGAGCTTAATCTTTTTAATGGAAAATGATATTTAGCAACAAAAATCTGGTTGGGAAGTACTAAATATTTCTTAGTTATTAATGCTGTTAAGGCCTTCTCAGTAAGGATTGTTAATGAGTGTTTTTGTTTTTAGTAAGAGAAAAATCATGAATTTAATCAGGTATTTCTAACTCATATGGAAGATTATAGTGTGTTTACTTAACTTTTTGACTACCTTTTGATTGTTGGTGGAAATTTTAAATGCAAAATATAATAATTTTTTAACTTTTTGTAAATTATATATAATAGAATTGTTAGCACATTTCATCAGAAGTACAGTTTAGTGCAGAATTGTGAAAATCAGAAGTACTTTATTAATATTGAGATGTTAAAACTTAAATGGCCTTTAAGCATAGTTTAAAAATATTTAGATTTTATATATTTCACTAGATTTGAGCACACTGATAGCAATGCGATGATACAGTATGTGTTTGAATATCACTTTGATTATTGATGAGTAGTAATTCTCAAAATTATAGTTTCAATTTTATTCATTACAGAGAACATAGTTAAAGAAAATTTTGCCCAGTATCTTTAGATTGTAGACCTCCTTGTGCAAATTTACTGATTTAAATGTTTGTTGTTTTAATATTTTATGTTTTAGGTCTTGGCTATTAGAACAATTCATGAGAAGCTTCTTTATTTTTTACCTGCTAGTGAAGAGAAAATCACCTGCCTGGCTCGAGTATTTGAACCTTTTACTGGACTGAATCCTGTGCAGTATAATCCATATACTGAGGTTATATATATTTATATATATATATATATATATATGTTTCTTTGTATAATTTTGTGTTTGTGTTTTTCTTTTTAAATGTAGATTTTTAAAACATTAAAGTCTAACAATGTTGATAATTTGTTTAGCCTTTATGGAAAGCTGCAGTGTCTCAGTATGAAAAAATCATTGCACCTGCAGAACGGAAAATAGCTGGAAAATTGAAAAATTATATTTCAGAAATTCAAGATAGTCCACAGCAGGTAACATATTGAAATATATCACTTCTAATATTTTTCTTAAACTATTTTATGAGATATATATGCATTTACCAAGTCTATCCAATTGGGATTAACATATACTTATTTTATTTTATGTTAGCTTCTCCAAGCATTTCTGAAATATAAAGAGTTGGTGAAGCGTCCAACTATGAGTAAAGAATTGATGTTAGAAAGAGAAACTTTACTGGCAAGACTTGTGGATTCAGTTAAAGGTAAAAGTTCATCAGAGATTATAGAGTTTGCTTGAGAAAATATTTTTGTAGTTACTTTTTTCTCTGGTGTATCTTGTTTATGAATAAGACAGCATTTTATGACATCTATATGCTGAAGATTAACCCCTTGACATACAAAGATGTCTTGGCTACGTCATGTATTTCTTAAGCCATTGTAAACATGGATGTCTCTCATATACGCTCAGATTTAATTTACTTTGGGTGCAGTTATAATGCAATATTATCAAGAAATAATTATATATATTCAGTGTTAAATTATGAAGTGTAGAAATAGTCCCTTTAAGATGCCTGTTTTGAATTTGTATGAAAACGACACTGAAAGCCAAATAGGGTGTTTGAGTTAAAACAGGGAGACTGATATTCAACAAATTCCTGCAGCTGACTATTCAACAGAAGATTCAAATTCAAGTGAAGGTAGCCCTATCCAATGTAATGTTTGTAAACATGCATGACCTATATCTATAAAGCAGTGATGATTGTGATAAAGGAGATGAAGAATGGAATTGGGGAGAAAAAGAACATATTCCAAATATAAAATCATTTACCCAAATATCTGGTGTAAATGTTTTAGTTTTGCAAAGATTAGGAACAAATCCTATGCCTCTTTGTGTTTTGAAACAAGTGGTAAGTGATGATTTTTTAAAATAGCTTTAGAAACAAATAGATAGGCAAGTCAAAAGATAAAGGACCACAACTTGAAAAAGGAGAAGTGGTTTTCAGTAACAGTGATGAAATGAAAGCATACCTATCATTATGTATCATAATGTCACAAGTACAAAAATAGGTATGTACTGGTCAAAAAGAGCAATAATAGAGAGACACTGCTGTTTTCAAAAACGATACCTCGCAAATGTTTCTTGGCTATATCACAACTTCTTCACTTTGTGGATAATGAAACTCTGTAAAGAAGACAGGATATGAAAAGTGCGAAACATATTCAACTATGTGAATAGTAAGTTTGAGCAATTATACACTGGGTGAAGATGTCTCCATAGATGAGTCACTGGTGAAATTCAAAGGACAGCTAGGGTCATGCAATTTATAGCTGCCAAACGTGCCAGATTTGGAATAAAAATTCCAAATAATGTAAATCAAATACTGGATATTGTACCCACAAATATTAAGTTGAAAAATAAATAGTTTTTGCTCATATAGAATTTCATTTAATTTGTAAGTCAAGTGGTTAATTTACTATTTCTGTTACAAGTGATGGATTTTTTTAAGTTAACTGGTTATTTTCTTTATCTTGCTTGATAGGATAAGGGCCCTGAGGGTCAGGGACCAGCTCTTAGCATTTTCTACCTATGACATTTGACATAGTACTTGGTGCATAGACGACATTTAGGAAATTTTTGCTGATTGTGTGTAATCATTTATTTAATTTAAATTTTATAGACTTTCAATTAGACTTTGAGAATCGATGCCGAGGAACTCCTGGAGAAGCAACTGGACCACTTTCTGGCAGAAACCTTTCAGAAGTTGTCAATAATATCGTTTGGGTTCGCCAGTTGGAACTAAAGGTATTCGTTTTAGTAAAAGTTGAAGAATTCAAAATATAAAATGTGCTGAATTAATATACAAGGCACTCTAGAACTGTAGTGAAACATTAAAATCCATTTTCTGTTTTCCTTGACATATCCATCTAATTTTCATATAAATTGTTGAATTCTGAAAATGTTTGCTGAGGTTCTAATGGTTCTATTCCTTGTATATAGATAATTATCAAATCATTTATCATTCTAATTGCAGTTGTTTCAGGTAAATGTCTTTAAAAAATATTTAAGAGAAAAGCTTCCTTTACACTGCATTAAAGAGTCCTTTGAATGTCATTTTCAAAGGATTTTTTAGTCCATTGAATGGATCATTGCAAAACTTGGGTAGTTGCAGTCTATCTGTAAGTATGTTTATGTAAGCAAATAATTTTAGGTTGGAAGGTAGTTAAAGGAAAAGGAAAAGGTAATTTTTATGCTTATTTTATGTTAGATTTTAAATAATACATATTCTTATAATTTGGATTTTTAAGGTGGATGATACTATCAAGATAGCAGAGGCTCTTTTGTGTGACTTGTCAGGATTTCGGTCTTTCCATCGAAGCGCTAAAGATCTCTTAGACCAGTTTAAACTGTATGAACAAGAACAGTTTGATGATTGGTCCAGGGATATTCAGTCTGGTTTGTCTGATCCCAGATCTGGTTTGTCGTAAGTATAAATATATTAAAAAAATGAAATCTATGTGAGTCTTTTTTTCTTATGTTGTTAATCCAATGGCAAGATGGAATTTATAATCTCTGTTTTGACCTTTCTTCAAACTTGCTGCTGCTGCTGCTGCTTAAATTTTATCGTTGATGTTATAGTTAGTTGACTGCTTCCCTCTTGTTTCTCATGTCTGTTCCCCAGAACTGCAGATTTCCGTTTTGAAATTAGGCTTTCCCTTTTCTATAATTTCTTGTTATTGATATTCATTTATGTTCTTTTGCCTTTTTACATTATTGTTAAATAGGTATACACGTTGTAAACTGTAATATTTAATTAGTTTTAAACTTATGATGGGAAGTATTTCTTCATGGTGCTCAACGTGGTAAAGGTTTGGTAAATATTTATTAAACTATATTAAATATCAATCTGTTAACCTAATTTTTTTTTTTATGTTTTTATTTCTAATTTTTCTTTCAAATAAATGGTTTAGATAAACCCTGTTTCTTTGTTCAGGTAAATTTTACCAAGCATATTATTCTCTGTATTTTTAAAATCTTGTTACTTTTAAAAATAACTGTCCCTAATATGAAATTCTATTTATTTTCTCTATATTGCTACAAATGATAATTAGACCAAAAATGGTAACTTCTTAAACCAAGTGAATAATTTTTTTCCACTTTAGCTTGCATTTTGGTTGTAGAGGAAGAAGAGAACAACCTGAAGGTGCTAGGCCTGCTGACTATCACTTCATGCTATTTCACTCTTTCCCTTTCTACCATGAACCGAAAATATGAGAGATGCTTCCAGGCTTTAAAAAAAAAAGATATCTTTAGTTAAATGATTTTGGAAACTATGCACATTTTTATCACTACAGCGCCGGTGGTGATCCACTGTCTATGCAACAACGTACCAAAGGACAGACCTGCTGTAAAGAAGCCTATTTAAATTGTTCAGCCAGTGTTTCCCATTTGGTGATGAGATCCCCTGACTCTTGCTGTGTTTGTTTTTTTTTTCGTAAAATTCGTTATTGTCTTGTAGAATCAATGTGTTTTGGAATATACTTCGGGATATGCTGGTGTATGGAAACTAATTTTGAAGATTAAAGGGTCGAAAAGGGTCAGAATAATTTTCTGACAGGCTTTCTTTATGTTCATATAGGAAAGTTTGGGCTAAGTATTTTATACCATTTTAAGGCATCTATATTTTATTATGCTTGGTTTTATGTGTTATTGAATGGGCTGAATGGATTTTTTTTTTCCAGTAGCTTATTTTCTAAGGCCTGCCATTTCTTTTAATTGTGAAAGTGATTTGAAAGAATGAGCATTATATAAACATGATCCTGAAAGAAAGGCCAGACAGATAATTTAATACTTTATTCTTAATTTAGCTCAGCCTTTTTATAATCCATGAGGACCTGATTGCCACAAAGTAAAATGTGCTTTTGTGGCCTTTACAAGAAACACAATGAAAGAACAGTCATTAGGTAGTGAAACAAAGAGTAATGAAACATTTCACTGTCTCTTCCCCTACCATTTGGATGCTTATCATTGATCCTGTAACAAAAGTGTTTAAAGACCTACGTAGGCTAAGAAAAAAGTCACTATACACACACACACACACACACACACACACACACACGTGCATATATATATATATATATGCACGTGTGTGTGTGTATATATATGTAACTTTTAGAAAATGAAAAAACTTTTTATGGTGGATATGATATCAGTTTTGAATCTTAACTAGTTAAGGGATTGATTTTCTTATTTCAAACTGCTTGGTTAAAATATTTTATTTGCGATAATACAGTTTATTATTAAGATCTGAATTGTGAGATACTATGCAAAAAAGATTATTTGAAAATTATAACTTTTTTTTACTTTGAGTCAATATTGTATTTACAGCAAAGTTGTAAAAACTATTGTGTTTTTCGTCTGTCAGAAGAGTGAGAACATGAAACTTACAGTTATTCATTTTGTTTTGCAGTATTGAGGCTAATAGTCGAATTATGGAATTGGACCCTAACGATGGGTCATTAAAAGTGCATTATTCAGACCGGTTGGTGATTCTTCTGAGAGAAGTACGCCAGCTTTCTACACTTGGCTTTGTTATTCCTGCCAAAATACAGCAAGTTGCGAATGTTGCACAGAAATTCTGCAAGCAAGCAATTATTCTTAAACAAGTATGAAATTATATTTTTGAAAACATAGCTATTCTGAGTTCACCGCGTTAGAATATTTTAAGAGCTTTGTTTTTGACTTTTGATTTTTTTTTTAGGCTAATAGAGTAACACTGGTAAGTCTTGCAAAATTATGGTTTGCTAAATGACTACCTTACAAAATTTGTTTTGTAAACTATATAGGAATTTATCAATGGTATTATTGTTGCTTTTTATTTTAAAAGCATTTAGAAAAGTAGATGATTATTTTGTCTTTTTTTTCTTTCTCATGTTACTTGTATGGGTCTTAAAGGACCTTTGAATTAGAGGGCCCTCACTGCTTTTCAGGAATAGATTCTTAGGGAATTACCAGGCTGATGAACTGGGCTCACAGTTCTTGGTTATTTCCTTGGTCTACCTGTTCAACACATTGTCATCATATCATTCACCTGTTTAAAACCAAATATCATCACCTCATTGACTATCTGCTTAGCACAGTACACAAGGCCCTTCTTTTTTTTAAGATTTATTTATTTTTATTGTTTTTGACAGAGAATGAGAGAGACAGAGACAGAGACAGAGAGAAGGGGGAGGACCCAGAACAGTCTCTATAGTTGCACATCATTGGTTTTTCCACATAGTTTCATTCCACAGGTGGGCTTGGGGCTGCACAGGGCAGGAACTGGGCCAGGGTCTCACCCTGGTGAGAACCGAACTGGGGGCACTCCCCAGTTCAGCATATGGGTCCACACGGGCCAGGGCCGGGATTTGATCCTCGGTCCCCGGGGCTGCAAAGTGAGCACTTAACCCACTGAGCCATCCTGGCTTCCCCCAAGGCTCTTCTTAATTATGCCCCAACTAACCTTACTGGTTGTGACCTTCCCCTAGTGTTGCACCCTATGCTTCAATAATATGAAACTGGGCTCTTCTCTGAACATGTTCCATGCACTGACGTCAGTTCCCTGTGATTAGAAAACTCAAGAGTCATCCTTCAATTCCCAACTCAAAATTCACTTTCTTTGTTGTGTTTTCTTTAGCTGATTGTTCTTTATTCTGTGTGCAGTATGCAAATCATTCTGGCTTTTTTTCATTTTTTCTCTCACTTGATTATTAGACCTTAGAAGGCAGGAGCAATATCTTGTGTGCTATTTGGTCATTGACTTACTCTTTTGTTCAACAAAGATTCATGGAGCACCTGTACTGCCAGGCACAGTATAGTGAAGATACAAAAATGAATATATTGCTATTATACTCTGGTGTGGGGTTTTCTAGCCTCAGCACTTTTGACATTTTGGGCCAATTCTTTTTTGTGGGGATGTTCTATGCATGGTAGGTTTTTAGCAGCATCTCTGGCCAGTAGCAGTGTCTAGTCCTGACAGTGAAAAATTTCCAAATGTTGCCAAATGTCACACCGAGGGTGCAAAATCACCTTTGGTTGAGAATCACTGGTCTAGTGGGGGAGAACAAGCTATACACTGAGTTGTCATTAAGTATCAAGCCTTCTGGTAGATGTGTTATTTATATTATTTCAGTTAATCTCATTATTGATCTATTTGGGGATTAGATTTGTAACATAGCTTTTTCAGTGCCACACAGCTGGTAAGTTACAAAGCTGGGACTTGATACCAAGTCTCTCTGACTACAAAGCCCATATTTATTCTATTACAGTTCATATAGTGATGATAGACATGTGAACAAATAGGAAACAATATTTAACATATTATGAGTACTCTCTTAGAGATTTCAGAAAGTCCTATGAAAGCACAGAGGTAGTCATTTTTAATTTTTTTTCTGGGTAAGGATAGAGGTAATATTAGATAAATCTGTACAGAGGAATGATGTTGGATGTGAATCGGGAAGAGCACGCTTATGTTTTCTCAAGAGAATAAGGGAAGGGGTTGGGGTGGGTGATTATTTCACATAGAGGGACTACATATTCAAAAGCAGAGAGGCTTGCTCTCCTTTGTATCCTATTTAGTTTAACACAGTAGAAACTCAAAAGATGAGTGAATGGTTATAATAGTATTTCTGTTTACCCTTGGAAGAACAACTGGGAAAATCTACTTATGTATACCTTTATTTATGAGCAGATGTTTAGCTCGAGTAGAGAGTGAAGTAAGATGTTGGATAGATAGCAATATGGCAGGTTTGTTGTAATACTATTAATCTATGTTCTGTCGCTTCCACTTTTCCTGATTGAGCTTTTTCTGGTACTGCTGTTGTGGTACAGAATAAGTAGAATGGATCTCCCCTACCAAATAAAGCATATTTTAGTACATACTCCTAGAAAGAAGAGACTATAAAATTTGTTAAATATTTTTTAAGCACCTACGTCATGCTGAGAATTTTGTGAGGTGCTGGGATATAAAAATTGAAAGGTAAATTTTCCTAAACTCCCTAGGTTCTCTCCACCATATCCACTTGCTCACCTTTCCTGAAGTTCTCCTTTTCCCCCAACAGAGCTGAGTGTTCTCTCTTGTCTACCACTGTACCTTGTACATATCTCTATTTTTTGATTCATCGACTAATTCAGCAAACATTTATGGAGCCCCTTCTGTTTGCTGGACACTGTTCTTGGAGCTATCATTCCAGTAGGGAGATAGATAGCAAACACAGATAAATAATACAATGTAAAGTAGGGTTAAGTACTTTGAAGAAAAGTAAAATGTAGCAAAAGGATTGTTACAAAGACTGCTGCTTTATAGTTAGTGATCAGAGTAGGCCTTGATGAAAAGGTAATATTTGAGAAGAGACATGATATAAGTGGGTAGAAGAACCATGCACGTTTCTGGAAGAAGAGGATTACAGGCAGAGTTCCTGAGAAAAGACTTGGTAGGTTAGAATAACAGCGGGGAGGCCAGTTTGGCTGCAATGCAATGAGGAAGCTACATTTGTAGAAAGGCTAAGGACAACAGGAGGCCCTGATTGAAGACAGAGAGAGCAGTTAGGAGACTGTTGCACTGGTCTTGCCAAGCGTTGAGGGCGCTTACAATGGGGTGGAATTGATGGAGGTGAGTGGAGTGGATTCAATGCATGTATTGAAAGCATATTCCGTATTTTCCGGCATATAAGACGACCGGGCGTATAAGACGACCCCCTAATTTTACAGTTAAAACATAGGTTTAGGCCTATATTCGCTGTATAAGACTACAGCCTCGGAAGTGGCGGGTAGTCTTATACAGCGAATATAGACCTAAACCTATGTTTTAAGTGTAAAATTAGGGGGTCGTCTTATACGCCCGGTCATCTTATACACCGGAAAATACGGTAGTCAGTGTATTTATGATGTGGGATGTGAGAGAAGAGTAAGGAAACTCAAAATTTTTTTTCTTTTTGTCTGCGAAGTGGATAAATCATTGTGTTATATACTGAAAAAGAAAGGAACAGGTTTGGAGAGTTGCAAGGATAAAGAGTTCAATTTCTTAGCATTTAACATGCTTTATTGGTATCCTTTGTGCTCCCAAATAAGACTGTGTACTTCTTGATTTCTGGGACTAGGTTTTATAATCTTTGTTTAATCAGTCCCCAGGACATGACTTGGCAAGTGATAGCTATTCCACAAGTATTTGTTGATTAATACATGCATAAATGCAATAATAGAGATCAAAAACTTTTTTGTTAAATCTTAGAATTGAGAAAAGTTATTTTCATTCAGACAATTAGACATGAAATAAACTTAACTAATTAAGTGGGGATTTACTGATTTTTGCTAATTGGACTTTTACTTTGTAGGTGGCACATTTTTATAACTCTATCGACCAACAAATGATTCAAAGTCAGAGACCAATGATGTTACAATCTGCCTTAGCATTTGAACAGATAATTAAGGTAAATGACTTTTCATGTTGTTATAATTAGAGTTTACATGTGAAGTGTTAGTTTTTTAGTGCATCCTTCATCTTAACATAGCCATTACTTCGGCAGGGGCGGTGGTATACTGCCTGCTTTTGCCAATTGGATGGGAAATTGGCTCAGTTCCACTGAAACTGCAGAGGAGTGATTTTTTCTTTGGTGGAGCCTGGAGCTGTGTGCGTGTTACAGAAATGATTTTCTGTCGTTAGGCCACTGTTCCTAGTCCTTTGGCTAGAGTGACTAGGCTCCTTCTGGAGCTTTATTTGTCTGTCCCTGTGGGTAGTTCTAGATTAGGGGTTTATTCAGGTGCCCAGTCCTGGGTTATTTGGGGTACAACAAGACCTGGGTGTCTTGTGCCTCCATTCCCAGGGTTTGTTGGCTGACTGTGTTCTTGTTTCTACCTTTTGCTCTTCCTATGCTTGTTTGCTAGGTTATGTCCAGGTTTTTAACTTGTAAGAGGGAGAACCCACCAGGAACGGAGCTACTTAATCATGGCCAGATTGCCTTATTGTTTTTAAAATGGAAACATTACTATATGCTTTTTTATTGCAGGTTGGTGTTAGAGATAAATGGACTTACCATGTAGAATATTGAACCTTTTGGAAATGAGAAATACATTGAAATACTAAATACCATTTATTGTACCTTAGAATTCAAAAGCAGGAAGTGGAGGAAAGTCACAAATTACTTGGGATAATCCTAAAGAATTAGAAATCTACATTCAAAAAATCCAGAATGCTGCTGAACGCCTTGCCACTGAAAATAGAAAACTGAGAAAATGGCATACTACATTTTGCGATAAGGTATACTTTCTTTATAAAATTGAATAAGCAATGAATAGTGTTGTTTAAAAAGTAATTAGGATATAATTTTAAACAACTTATTTGGAAATAATTTGAGACTTAAATTGCAAAAGTAGAACAGGGAATTCTTACTTACCCTTCACTCAGCTTTCCCTCTTAACAAATTATATAACTGTATTGTAGTTATCAAAGCGAGCAGATAGACCATTTTTCAATTTTACAACTTTTCCACTAATGGACTTTTTCCTTTCAAGGATCCAATTTAGGATCCTAGTGTAGTCTCCTGCTCCTCAGTCTTTCCTTGTTTTTCCTGACCTTGAAACTTTTGATGAGAACTGGTCAGTTATTTTTTGAGAAATCTCTCAATTTGTTATATATGTTTTCTCATGATTAGATTACGGTTATACAATTTTTGCAGGAATACCACAGAAATGATGTTTTGCCTTTCTCAGTGTGTCAATGAACTGTTTTATTTTTTCAAAAAGATTTATTTTTATTGTTTTTTTGACAGGGAGACAGAGACAGAGAGAAGGGAGGGTTGGGCCCAGAGCAGTCTCCATAGTTGTATGTCATTAGTTTTGATATAGTTTCATTCCACAGGTGGGCACGAGGCTGTGCAGGGTAGGAACCAGGCCAGGGGCCTCCCACATGGGCACTGGGAAGAACTGAACTGGAGGCAGACCCCAGTTCAGCACATGGGTCCGCATGGGCTAGGGCCAGGATTCAATCCTCGGACCCTGGAGCTGCAGAGTGAGCGTTCAACCCACTGAGACATCCTGGCATCCCAATTAGCTCTTGATAATTTTTATGGTAGGCTGAGTTAACCTTGATCACTTGATTAAGGTGGTCTCTGTCTAGTTTTCTCACTGAAAAGTTACTATTTTTAAAGTGATACTTTGAGACTATTAGGCTATCATTTTTAACAGGTTGTAATTCTTATGAATACTGATCTGCTTCGGCAGCAGCAGCGTTGGAGAGATGGGTTACAAGAACTGAGAACTGGCCTAGCAAGTGTGGAAGCACAGGTAGAGTGAGTTTTACTTTGTGTCTCCACTTTGAAATAGGACCTGTTCAGAATGTGAGTATATGAATTGATAAAAAGTTCACAAAGCTTATATGTACATCTTTACTAATGAATTCTTAATAAATTTAGAATTTGACTGAATAATATATAAAAGCCATAAATTTATGCATTTACACTGAAAAATATAAAGTTTCTATTTGTCTTACAGAATGCCAAATCTCTTAATTCAGAGTTTGTAGGTTGTTTTTTTTTTGACTTGGTGCTTAAGTGTCTATCATTTGTTAGTTTTCTTTTAGGTGATTGTAACATCTGTGGAACACAAAGTTAGGTTTAGGCAGAAGCCTAATGGTTCTTTTTTTGGGGGGCAGAATTTTAGTTCTATATCTATTTTGATAGGAGATAATGCATACAAAGTGGCTAGCACAGAGCCTGCTGCATAGTAGCTGGTATTGGGATTTTGGTTGAATATGAGTTATAGGGGTCTTACACATTTACATATATTTTTTAGTTCTTAGAACTTTAAGAAAAGACAAAAATTAAAGTATTAGATTTTTTTTTTTGGTTATATGGAAGCAAAAGAGTATGTAAGCTATCCTGAGCATTCTAATATTTTAAATTTAACATGTTTTAAATGTTCAGTGGATTATTTAGGGAATGAAAGGGAAGAGGAGTTATATTATATAAGGATTTTTGGAAAAGGACTAAAATCTCACAGAAAACGATTGTTCCTGTTATCATAAAATAAAGTCCAAATATAAAATTTAGTTAGTATTAGCCTGAGTTAAAATTTTATCTTGTAGTCTGTTTATAAACATGAAATTAGGGATTTTCATGTTTGATTCTATTTAAGCTCTCACACTACAAAAAGCAGTGAAGGAGGTGCATGTTTTAAGATATCTGAAAGTTTTATATTGCTTATAATTTCGCTTTATGAGGTATGAAAGCAGTAAAGAAAAACTCCATTCTTACTATGCAATTTTAAATAAAAATGTAAATGTAACATATTAGGGATTCCAAGCAAGGGATATGCATGCATGGAAACAACACTGGAATCATCAGCTGTACAAAGCTCTGGAACATCAGTATCAGACGGGCTTGGAAGCACTTAACGAGAATCTGCCAGAAATAAATATAGACTTAACGTACAAGTAAGAGTTTTTGAAACTCAGCTTAATTTTTAATATATAATTTTGTAGTTCGTATTTTAAAGTTACTTATTTAATTTCAGACAAGGGCGGTTACAGTTCAGACCTCCTTTTGAAGAAATCCGGGCCAAATATTACAGAGAAATGAAGAGATTCATCGGCATTCCTAATCAGTTTAAGGGTGTGGGTGAGGCAGGAGATGAATCTATTTTTCCTGTTATGATTGATAGAAATGCAAGTGGATTTCTGACTATTTTCAGCAAGGCAGAAGATCTCTTTAGGAGATTGTCAGCTGTTTTACACCAATATAAGGTATAGAACATATAATTTTCCATCCTTCTAGTGTAATATTTCATCTGATTGATTGAATTACTATTAACTGTATAAATCAATAGTTTATCTTGTGTGGCATAAAATAACATTATGGCAAACCAGAGAGCCAGAGTTGAAGATTCTTATACAAGCTAGGTTTAGGCCGCAGATGAGAAAAAAGTTCCATTAAAAATCTATTTTTTGTCTTTGACTATTTGAAGGTTGAGAAATGAGCTTTTCTTATTTTCTCATCTCGGATTATGACAAGGCATTGTCTCAATTTTAGTTCCTTTTAGGAAAATAAATGCTTTCTTTTATTCCCCCCCTTTTCTTTTCTTTCCTTCATTCTTTGGAGCAAGCGGAATCCATGGAGGGAAGCCTTCAAAGCAAATAAAATCAAGATGAATTAACATCTTACTGTTAAGTGCATCATTACTAGTTAACTCCAAAGATAAACTCTAATCACATTTGTTGCTCATTTATTAATGTATTGATGTATTAATGTATTGATATTAATGTATTGATGTATTAATGTATTGATCCTGAGACTGTGACTGAGAATTGGACTACTATAGTGCTTCTGCATTTTCAATTTCTAGAATCAGTTGACTGGACACTTTCAGATGTGTAACCTATAGTGGCTCTTGGCTTTAAAGAAGCGATTCTGTCTTTGCATGCTTCAAGTTTGAGAAGAGAATGTAAAGAAAGGATTTTTTCAGTCTCTTCAAAAACTTTTTGTGATTACTGTATTTTCATATGAAATCATTGTTTTCCTCCTCATTCTTTAGACTGTGCAGTAGTGATTATGTTTACAAATTTAAACTTAAATTTACTTGAATACATTCACTGTTAATCGATTTTATTGGTAGGACATTAATCTTTATTAATAGTTTGACCCTAATCTTCAAATGTTAATTTATTAATTCTATTTCTTTAATAATGGTTTCCATTCTTTAAATAGGAATGGATTGTCATTGGGCAAGTTGACATGGAAGTACTGGTGGAAAAGCACCTTTTCACTGTTCATGATTGGGAGAAAAACTTTAAAGCACTGAAAATAAAAGGGAAAGAAGTAGAACGACTTCCAAGGTATCAGAAATTAAAATAGTAGTACTTCTCTACTGTAACAGTTTTGCCGTGGGATAGTAAGGATGCTCTTCACTTAGTGGCATTGAAATCAAATCAGTTTTGTACCACCTTGAGAGCTCAGCTATGATACTTGAATGCCATCTGAGTATGGCATTGCTGAGGCTAAGAAGTTTCTCTTCTAGACGTTCTGTTGGCTGACCCTAGTTGGATAGGCTAGATTGAGGGAAGAGGCTTCTATCCAGATCTGTCATGATGATCTAATATATGGTATGCATAGGAACAGTTGAAGAATTCTAACTGCTGAGAGCCTATTAGAGGATATAAAACTAATGTCATTGGACTCTGCTTCCAGAAAGCCTACAACATAGTGCTGCATCTAGTATTGTCCTAAATGTGGAGGAACCTCTCTGAGGAGAATCTCATAATCAGCTTCTTGAGAGTATAGCCCCCTCACTTACCTAAAAATTCATGTAACTGGAACCACTCTTTGTAATAAGCTCTATGAAAGACCTTGTTTAATTGTGCATATATTATTTCTAAAGGATAATACCACTTTTATAAATTCATTTGTTCACTCTTTCAATTGATATTTGGTGAGCATTTGTAGTATATAAAATCTGTCGTGTGGGAGTATAAAGATGGAAAAGACAGAGTACCTGAGATCAAATTGCTTATTCTCTGGTAATGAAATAAGTCAAGAATATTTGATGAGTAAGTCAGGTACACACAAGGGTTAAGAGAGTAACTAGGCTCTGGATTTAGATGGTTCTTACCAGCTGCGTGGCTTTGACATCATTTAGACTCTGTGAACCTCACTTTCATCAGCTTTAAAATAGTTATAACTATAGTATTTATATAATGTTTGAGGGTTAAATGAGTAATTTGCATATAAATTACTGACACAGGATAAGTTCTCAATAAATATTCATGGTTATTAATTGCTGTTGTCAATACCAGATAGAATAGTCTACATCTCTTATTGGAGATGGAACTAGGCTAAGGAGATTTATAGGATGCAGACATCCCATCCATTTGGGGCATGAAAATCAGGAAACATTTTGTTAAGATAGAAAACCTTGAACTAGGATTTTGACAGGTTCTCAGAAATGAGATTGGAAGTTAAAGCAGAGCCTCTAAGAGAGGGATTTATATGCTGAAAATAAGTAGTGGGTTAGTTGAAAATTTGAGAGTTAATGTTAATGAGATTTTTTTCTCTAGTTAGTCTTTTTCATGTCATGTCCATTGACATTTTTCAGTGCTGTCAAGGTGGATTGCTTAAATATTAATTGTAGCCCTGTGAAGACTGTAATTGATGATCTCATTCAGAAGTTATTTGATCTGCTTGTTCTTTTTTTAAAGAAGTCCATCCAGGGTAAATATACCTTATTGAAATTTTTACTTAATTGTGTATAAAGAGTCATATACTTTGATAGTTATGAAATATGAATCCCAAAGATGATGAAAACAAAAACTGATATAGAAGTTATGTAGTTGAATATTTTTGGTAGTAATAGTATTTTTTATATTTCATTGTTACCTATTTAGCTCATTTACATGAAATTGATACATTTGTTACTGAAGCTGTGGATGTCTTATCAATTATGCCCCAGTCTGTGGAAGAGATAGGTGATGCAAATTTACAATATGGCAAGCTACAAGAACGGAAACCAGAGGTGAGAACCACAAAGTATTCTACTGTTCTGGAGATGTTTAAATTAGGTAATTTTTTGTGAGAATTTAGAAATACCATATAATTTCAATATTATAAGGAAGTCTATAATCTGGTTCAATATAATCTGGTTCAGTTGATCAGTTCATGATTAGACTCTTGGTGTTATGTTGGTATAATGAAACAGTAATAGTAACGCTTATTATTGTTTCCAGAAAAACCTGCAGTCTATTTTATGATGTGGCATATTAGAATAAGACTAAAGGAATTAACACTTTTACTTCCTGGGTTGTAATCTTAGGATGTTAAAGTATGAAGTTAGAGCTGAACTAGAAATACACATATATACATGTATGCACATGCATGCTCTCATGTATGATGGAGGAGCTCATAAGCAGAGACAAAGATGAGTGATAAAGATTCATAAACAGTATCCAGAAGATTGGAGCCCAGAATAAGCAGCCAGAGTTTTATAAAAGATGTTATGGATGATTTTAGTCATGTTTAGGGGAAGGAAGAGCAATAATTCAAATCAGAATATAAACTTTGTGTGTCCCTATTATGTGATAGACTTTAAGAGAGTTTAAAGATGAGTTAAATAATATACTTTCATGGTAGGAGGAATTACAAACTTTTTAATGATATGAGATACAGGTATAAGGAACAAATAAAATACTTCTGTAGTAGAAGGAAATAACTAAAGAAGGAATGGCATTATGAGCTGTTGGAGTTAGCTAAAGTACAGAGGCATTCATCCATTTATTTATTAGATAGATATTTATAGATCACTTGATATATTGCAGGCGTTGTGCTAGGAGTTGGGATTGTAGCTGTGAACATGTTCTGTTCTTCTGGAATGCACATTTGTGTATTTGTGTGTGTGTGTGTGTGTGAGAGAGAGAGAGAGAGAGAGACAGAGAGGTAGAGGTAGAGAGAGGCAGAGAGAGAGAAAGAGGGAGGAATGGAGGGACGGAAATGTAGGAGGGAAGAGGGAGAAGCAAGAGAAGTGAGAGAATGCACATGATCCACTGGGAAAGTGTTAGGAAGTGTTACTTAGGTGAATAGTCATGGAAGACCTCAGAGAGATAACCTCTGAACTGAGACCTGAAAGATAAGGAGCCAACCATTCTGAGACTTGGGAGCAGATCATTCTAAGTAGAATGAACAGGAAATACAAAGATCTTCATAAGGTAGAGAAGGAGCTTGGTATACTCAAAGAAGAAAGATACAAATAATGTCAGGAAAGTTAGTTATCAAGAAAGCCTTAGTATTCAAGGAAGAAAACAGCATGAGGTGAAATTGGAGAGGGTTGCAAGGGCCAGATTATGAAGGTACTTTCAGACAATCATAAGGAGTTTGGATTTGTTCCTCAATAGAAAATCCTTAGAGGTATTTAAGCAGGGGAGTGACACAATGTGGTTTACATTTTGAAACAGTTACTCGGACTGCTCTGTAGAGAATGGATTGGAATGAGACATAGCAGAGATTCTAGTTAGTAGGCTATTGCAGTTGGTAGATGAGAGATGGTAGAGATTTGTACCATGTGGTAGCAGACATGGAGAGAACTGGAGAAATTAATTACATATTTCAGAGTTAAAACCGAGAAGATGTTCTGATGCATTAGGTAGATGCGAGTTAGAGAAAGAGAAATAAATGTGTCTCTCAGGTTTTTGGCTTGAGCATCTGGGAAGCTAATGATAGCCTCCATTTACTGAGATGAGGATGACTAGAGAAGATATTGGAGATTGGAAGTGGTGGAGCTTGAGATGTCAGGTAGATTATGGAATTTAAAGCCATGGGATTGGACTAAAACCATCTGGTTTCATTCCATCTCAGATTACCAATTTTTTTTTTTAATCCTTTTTTAACTCCTGGTGCCAGGATGCCTTGTCTGAATTTTTATATAATAATAAGTAAGCGTTAGAAACTTTATATCTAGGAATTTACCAATTTTTTAAAAGCAAGAATCTTGATTTTATAAAACAAATCATGAAACAAATGAAATTTAGAGAAATTTGATAAAATAGGTTGTTTTTTATGTGTTATTTTTGTTAATCTTTAGATTTGGCCCTTATTTCAAGAAGCTGAAGACAAAAACAGACTCTTAAGAACTGTGGCAGGTAGAGGTTTAGAAACAATTAGTAATCTGAAGGCTAAGTGGGATAAATTTGAGTTAATGATGGAAAGTCACCAACTTATGATTAAAGATCAGGTAAGAGCCTTTTATTCTTTTGTTAAAATGGAAACTTTTTTCTTCAGTTAATATTTCTTGCTTATCTTTATTCCATTATAGCTCAGGGTTAGAAGAATTTTATATTGCTGGTGAAATCAACCTCCCTTAGTACTTCTATATAGTAAACACTTTGTAATGATTATTTCATATCATTTATCTTCATTTTCTGCTACTCAAGAACACATATATCATTATTTTTAGTCTTTCTTATGAATGAATTTGTTAATGAACTATATATGGTATCTTTTTAAGGGTACAACTCGGAAGTTGCATATGTTTATTGCACTCATGTCCCATTGACCAGAAGTTAGTCTTCTGGCCTTTAGCTGCATGGGAGACAGGGAAATGCCTTTAGGTAGAACGATTAGCAGTCGTTGAACAAACTTTTTTTTTTTTTTAATTTTAATACATCACCTTTTAATAGTTATGATGGTGCTCTTAATCACATGAATTATTTTTTAATGATGATGTTTGCAGATTATTTCTAATAAATTTATGGTCTAGTTTTATGCTTTTGAATTATTTTATTGCCCTCAAAATCAATAATCAAAAACAATCTTTTGAAAATTTAGTATTGATACTTTTCCATGTTTCAATGAAAAATGTTGGAAATAAAAGTGTGAAAATAAAGTGAAATTTTACTCTGAAATAAGTGAAATAAACTCTATTGGCTTACAGATTGAAGTGATGAAAGGAAATGTGAAATCACGTCTTCAGATCTATTATCAAGAGTTGGAGAAATTTAAAGCTCGTTGGGACCAACTGAAGCCTGGTGATGATGTCATTGAAGGTGGCCAGCAAAATACCCTTGATCAGAGTGCAAAGTCAATAAAAGAGAAAAAAATTGAGTTTGATGATCTTGAAGTCATAAGGAAAAAACTGGTGTATGTATTTTTTTATCATGTGCATAAAATACATTTGTATGTATTACCAACTTCACTTTGACTTCTTTGTAAAAAAATGCATATTAATGAATTTTGAAGAGCCCATGCCAAGTAAAATGCTCAGATAACATAGACATTATCCTCCACTGTGTACCTCTGCCATCAAATACACATGTGTACAACACACACACACAGGGAATGCACTAACAATTGGTATTTTAGTTTTCTTTTTTAAAAAGTATAATATTTCACTATTGTTTTATAGTGATGATTGCCATCATTTTGGACTAGAAGAACCCAACTTCTCTTTGGCCTCTAGCGTCTCTAAAGACATTGAGGGCTATGCACAAGTTTGGGCCCTTTATGAAGAGTTTCAGCAAGGAGTTCAGGGAATGGCCAGTGAAGATTGGATTACATTTCGGTTTGATTTATAAACAATATTTACATTTTTGTAGTTTGCTAGTGTTCTTTCGGGATTTAAGTTTTAGAGTGTGTTTCTGGTATTTTATAGGACTAAGACATATCTGTTTGAAGAATTTTTGATGAATTGGCATGACAGGTTAAGGATGGTTGAAGAACATTCAGTAATGACGGTGAAATTACAATCCGAAGTTGACAAATATAAAGTAAGATAAGTTTTACTTATTCTACTATTTAAAAATGATCTTTGGAACTCTTATGTATCTTTATTATGCAGTGAGTAACTGGAACTTTAGTTTATATATCTCTAAATTACTTCATTATATGAAAAAATAGGAAGTATAGAGGAAACCATAGAAATAATTTATATTTCTGCTACCAGTGTGAAAGAATTTATAACTAAAATATTTATGGTTAAAGTTATAAATCAGAGGACTTATGCTTTCCAATATAATATATGGGTCAGTTAGCATATTTAGGATATAGGTCTATCCTAAAATAAAAATATAAATATTTTAGGTCATGTTTTAAATAGTATATTAAACTACAAAGGGAAATTTGCATATATTCATAGCAATGTTTAATACAAATTTTTGTATAATTCTGTTTAAGAATGTGATTTCAAGGTTGTTCATATGATGATGGAGTAATTAAAATTTTTATACCTGATAACAGTAGCAGCAAATAATATTTTCATTTTGCTTATATGTGTATACTATGTATAAACATATTTTTTTTGCTTCTTATTTAACAGATGGCAATTCCTATCCTGAAATATGTGAGAGGAGAACATCTTTCTCCAGATCACTGGCTTGACCTCTTTCGTATCCTTGGCCTTCCCCGGGGGACTAGTCTAGAGAAATTATTGTTTGGTGATCTTCTGAGAGTAGCCGATACAATTGTTGCCAAAACCTCAGACCTTAAAGTAAGAATCACTTTTAGAAATACCTCATATATCTAACCTTTGTTAACATGTGATTGTGCTTCATGTTTTGTTATTTAAGTGAAATCTCCATTTAAATGTTTCTTTCCTTAAAATAGTGACAATGTTTCCCTAGTCCATCATATTTACATTAGTAATACATCTGAATATGTCCAGCACTGTGCATAAGGGTATAGAAACAATATAAATTCCTTTTTTGAGAGAAAGAAAAATATGAAATTAAAAATGTCTTACTTTAGGAAGGGAGTCAGCTTTGGTAAAAAATAAACAAATACAAATAATTTTATATATAATACATTTATAATCATGGCATGTAATATAAACACAAACTAAGGGATACAAAAATCCAGAAAGCTAATCCAAAAACCAAAACTTGCCACAATTCTGTTTTAAGTGGCAGACTTTCTACGTTGTGTTCTTTCCATCTAATGTAAAAATAAAAGGACTCTAGATGTTAAATTGTTTTATTTCCTATATATTTCTTGTAAACATAAAAAATTTATATATATATATATTTTTTTTAAAGATTTATTTTATTGTTTTTGACAGAGATAGAGAGAGATACAGACAGAGAGAGACAGAGAGAATGGGGAGGGCCCAGAGCAGTCTACATAGTTGTACATCATCAGTTTTCAATATGGTTTTGTTCCACACAGGTGGAAGGTGGCTGCATAGGGCAAGAACTGGGCCGAGGGCCACCAGCATGGGAGGCACACCCCCTTGAGCCAGGGGCCGAACCAGGGGGTCAAGAACTGAACTGTGGGCCTCCTGCATGGGAGGCACATCCCACCCAGTTCAGCATATGGGTCTACACAGGCCAGGGCCGGGCCCGGGATTCGATCTTCATTCCCTGGGGCTACAAAGCAGGCACTTAACCTGCTGAGCCATCCCGGCTTCCCCCCTAAAACTTTATATTTTTATGTTTGTTGATAATCCTGGATATTTAGATATTGGGAGGTTATAAAGCACGACCGCTGTAGAGGATAATTCTGAATGATTGCTGATCACTTTAGATGTTATCAGAACTTACAATTATAAGTTACAGTGAAAAGTCCGAGGTCTGCAAAACTTTAAAGATTTATTTTTATTGTTTTTGACAGAGAGAGAGATACAGAGATAGAGACAGAGAGAAGGGGGAGGGCCCAGAACAGTTTCCATAGTTGTACATCATTGGTTTTTCCACATAGTTTCATTCCACAGGTGGGTGCAGGGCTGCACAGAGCAGGAAATGGGCCAGGGCCTCACCCTGGTGAGAACTGAACTGGGGGCACTCCCCATTTCAGCATGTGGATCCACTCGGGCCGGGACTGGGATTCCATCCTCAGTCCCCAGGGCTGCAAAGTGAGCACTTAACCCACTGAGCCATCCCAGCTTCCCCTGCAAAACTTTAAATAAGCCAGATTGTTTTGTGTCTTGTGAAGGATGCTTGAATTTCTATTTTAGAAGTACAAAGCATAGGCAGAACTTTGTATATACTTTGACCATGTGAATCTGAATACTATCTGATAGTCATTGATACATTAGTCAGTAACTCTCTTATTACATGTAAAATACAAGGGCTGTCTGGAAAAAATACAGCCATAAATGTCTCTATTTTCATATTACATGGCTGGACAGTCCTCATATATCCAGTTACATTGTTTTATTTTGCCTTATGGTACAAAGTCAAATAAAAATACATCTTTTGAAATAAATTTTTTATAATTTATCTATGACAATTAATGTTGAAGTAAAATAATGGATATTTTGTGTTAAATAGGATTTAAATAGTCGGGCACAAGGTGAAGTTACAATCAGAGAAGCCTTACGTGAACTTGATCTTTGGGGAGTTGGAGCAGTATTTACATTGATTGATTATGAAGACAGCCAAAGTCGAACCATCAAGCTGATTAAAGACTGGAAAGATATAGTAAATCAAGTTGGAGATAATAGATGCCTTCTTCAGTCCTTAAAGGATTCTCCCTATTATAAAGGATTTGAAGATAAAGTGTCAATTTGGGAAAGAAAACTTGCAGAGTTAGATGAGTACCTACAGAATTTAAACCATATTCAGAGAAAGTGGGTGTATTTGGAACCCATTTTTGGCCGTGGAGCGTTGCCAAAAGAACAGACACGTTTTAACAGAGTTAATGAAGATTTTAGGTCAGTATAACTCCATAAGACATAGACACGTGGGAAAGTTTTTTATTCAGATTATTAGGTTCTTAATACAAGCTCATTACTTTTAGATTATGAGTATCATGTATATATATTCAACCTCTGTCTCTACTGGATTCTTCTGAGAAGTTATTTTCTATTATTTAGCAATTCACTTTTTGAACCATTTGATCTGGTATGTGTTTACCACTCTAATACATGAAGGCTGTCCAGAAAAAATCCAGTTATTGTCAGTATAACAAGAATGGTTACTTGGTTGGATACTTTCTGGACAGCCCTCATATATGATAATATATACTAATAAACTAGTAAATATAAAAACAGTAAAGTATTAAATACATAGTTATACAGTATATACCTAATATTTCCTAGAGTCATCAGTTACTTTCCTGTTGTAAATTTGATGGGCATTTTTTATTTCTTATTTTACTTTTTACCTCTACTAATATTTAATAGAGTTGAGCATTTCTTCTTTTTTATTAGATGGTTTCTTCCTTTAGTTTCTGTGACACTATCCTCTCCTGGTTTTCTGCCTGTCTCTCTTGATTCTACTCCTGGTTCCTGGTCCTCAGCCCTCTCAAAACATTTAAATATGGACATTCTCAAGGTTTCAGCGTTAGGTTCTTTTCTCACTCTATTTCTCTATAGGTGATCTTAACCATGCTAAACATCTGCTGTCTTCTATTTGCTGATTTTCTCCTCAATTTATGTATCGGCCCATATTTACCTTCTGAGCTCCAAATATCCTAAGCATCCTCAATCAATGTGTCAGAACTAAGATCATGATTTTATCACCTAATTTCCTGTTTCAATAAATGGTACCATCTGATTGTTCAAAGCAGGAATATAATGGGTATCTTTGACATCTCCCTCTACCTCCAAATCCATTGTCACCAACTTTTTTTGATTCTAACTCACTTATACTTTAAATTACCTATTAGAGCTCTACTTCTTTGATTTTATTCTAAAGTACTTTTGTTGTAACTAATTTGTACTATTGCCTAACCTTCTGACTGACTTGTTTTCTCTAATATGTTTTTTGTACAATAGCCAGAGTAATTTTTTGAAAATTAATTTTCATCACTTCTGTCCATCATTGCTTTAAAACTTAAAAATGGCTTCCTGTGGCTCTAAGAATAAGGAATGATCTCCTTGTTAATTTCTCTACCTTTTCTTGTTCTGCTCTCTTTTTTGCTTCAGTAATTCTAGTCTTTAGTTTCTCAAACATACCAAGCTTCTTTCCAGGATCTTTGCCAGAAACTGTTTCCTTCCTACTCACTGACTTTATCATTCAGATCTCAGCTTAATTTGCTTTCTCATAGAAGCCGTATATTTAGGGATTGCCCTATCAGGCACTTTAAAAATGCTTTGTAATTTTCCTTCTTAGCATTTATCATAATTTTATTTAAATATTTTGAGAAATTATTTTTTATCACTAGACCATTATTTTCATGACGTAGGACTTAATATTTGTCTAGTGAATAAATGGAAAAAAGAGAATTTGCAATCTGGGAGGTTAAAAATGATGATGGGATATTATTAGTTTTTAGCATTATTAGAAGTGTAATGATGTATTGCTATTATATAGTGTTACCTCTAGTTTGTTTGAAGCAGGTGCAGAAATAAATATATCAATATCAATCAGCCAAAATCAATTAAAGTAGATGTGAAATGACTTTTTTTCCTTCTGTAGATCGATAATGACTGATATCAAGAAAGATAACAGAGTCATAACGTTAACTACTCGTGCAGGAATCAGAAATTCTCTACTAACAATACTTGATCAGCTTCAGAGATGTCAGAAATCATTGAACGAATTTTTGGAGGCATGTTTTAACAAAAATCTTTATATAATAAATTATAAAGTACTTAATATATTATTTGAAAAGTGAAAGCTATTCTTTTTGTTTTATTTTTATTAGGAAAAACGCTCAGCATTTCCAAGATTTTATTTTATTGGGGATGATGACTTGTTAGAAATACTGGGCCAATCGACCAACCCATCAGTGATTCAGTCTCATCTTAAGAAGCTGTTTGCTGGTAAGATTCAGCATTTATTCAACAGATAGTTATTGAGTTTTAACTATCTGCCAGGATCATGTTAAGGCTCTTAGATAGATGATTAAATAAAATACTGAAAGAACCTAGAGGTCAGTCAGGGGGATTATCTAGTAAGTTACAAATGTGACAATTCCTATGGTGGATATGAGTATGGGGTGTTATAACTGCATCTGTGATGGCGTTTAGCTCTGTTTTGGGGCATCATGAAGATGTTGACTTCTAATGTGAGATCTGAAGAATTTAATTTTTTTTTTCTTTAATATTATTATATTTTATTGTTAAATTTAATGGGGTGACATTGGTTGGTAACAATCAGACAGTTTCCCAATGGACAACTCCACATCACATCACCCATGCATCGCATTAGAATTTATAGTTTTTAGCTAGAAGAAAGATGGGGAGGCAGAGGGAAGAGGCTGTCACAGGCTTGGGAGTGAAGAACGTGTCCCCTTCATTACTGAGTTTAAGGTCTCCCGAATGACGTC